>JAIUZE010073951.1:0-16251 GCA_022085475.1 Heliosperma pusillum
GACTGGTTAAGGTCTGTAGAAAGAGTCTTTGAGTTCAAGGGTTACACTGATAGAAGAGCCTTTAAGGTAGCCATCATGAAATTGAAAGGATATGCATCCTTGTGGTATGAAAATATGAAGGCTCAGAGGACTAGGGAGGGTAAGTGATGTAAAACACACTCGTTTTTTTGGTTCAAACAGTTCGGGAAACTGTTCGTTTGTTTTTAATAAATTTGCAGCGGAAATTAACGTGTTTTTGTGGTTTTTGTATGTATATGAACGAAAATATAAAGGATATTGCAGTGATATTATAGGGGAGTGTATGGAATTGGACCCTAGACTCCTATCTAGCACTGGATATGGATGTTACTCAACTCCCACAGCTCAACACAGGGAATCAAACAACAAACTAGACTAGCTAAGACTCCTTACCACAGCCACGCACAGGTAAGCAGGCTTGAACTAAACAACAAGCAAACACCCCACAGTCTATGCACAGGGATATCTAACTTGCCACAGACTTAGATCAACAACCACAGCCTAGCACAGGATGTTATCAGGCCTGACTTTCAACTAAGGCAAAGCACAAGTTGGAAAGATTTTGGAAATGAGAACAATGCTCAAGTTTTTTTTCATTCAATAATCAACTGCCTTATACAAAAGAGCATGGGTCCTTATATAGGCCTCAATGCTTGATCTAATACAACCCTAGAATAACATCTAAGTGCCAGGATTAATCTACATAAACGTGACAAGTTACTGGCTACAATTTCAGATTGAAAATACAAAAGAAAACTGAAAACAGACAATTGCAGACATATGACAGTGACATGCTCCAGGTTGTGCTTTGTTGCTTGGCGTTGGCTTGAAGCTTGTGGACGAAGCTCATTAATACTCATTGACCTTCTTCTGCAGTAGTTCTAATAGTAGGGAAGACAAGGAAAGACTTTTGGAGATAGTCTTTCAGTTTTTAGCTCGAAATGGAAAGACTGCTTTATGCTTTATGCTTTAGGTAGGCTGTTTTGATTTGGATTTTTAGGGTAATTGTGTTGTGTTTTGGAACTGGTTCCCTAGGACTTTTTTGGACCTAGGTGGGTAAGGTTTTAGCTGGGCTTGGTGGTAGCTGGTGGTTTGAAGTGTGGTGGTAGTTATGGCTTCCCCAAGTGGCTGTTGTAGGCTGTTTTTGTGATTTTGTGGTTGGGTGTTGGTGGGTTTGTCTTTGGCTTGTTTGGCTCGTGTCTTGGCTCGTGTCCTGGCCAACATGGCTCAGCTTGCAGCTCCCCCTTTTGTTACCCATCCCTTGCCCCCAGATTGACCCTTGGATACCCATGAAGACCTCCCCTTGGTTGCCAATGCTCACCCCTTGATCCCCCTTGGCCTGCCCCCTGTCCCTAGTGTTGAATTCTGCCCTGCCCTGTGCCCCAGCTCCTGCTGCATCCTCCCCTGGTTGAATTGGGCTTGTCCTCAAGCCTGTCGCCTCCTCATCTCCAGAATCCCCATAGTATGGACTGAGATCCCCTACATTGAAAGTGCCATGAACCCCATAGTCTCCTGGTAGATCAACCTTGTATGCATTAGGACCAACACTTTCTATGATTTCAAATGGACCATCAGCTCTAGGCATGAGTTTGTTCTTCCTCCTAGCTGGGAACCTCTCCTTCCTCAAGTGGAGCCACACCAAATCCCCTGGCACAAACTCCCTCTTGGACCTAGGAACCTTGGACTGTTTCTTGTACCTCTCATTTGCTCTTTCTATCTGCTTTCTGACTGCCTCATGAAGCTTCACCATCTGCTCAACCCTCCTCTTTGCATCAAAGTTCACCTCCTCCCTTGGTATATTAGCTAATTCCAGTGGCATAAGTGGGTTAATCCCATAGACAACCTCAAATGGGCTGTGACCTGTTGCAGATGAGGGTGCTCTGTTGAAAGCAAACTCAGCATGAGCCAGCTTCAAGTCCCAATCCTTCAAGGACTTGCTTACCAGACACCTCAAGATCCTCCCTAGAGTCTTGTTTGTGACCTCAGTTTGGCCATCAGTCTGAGGGTGGTGAGAAGTGCTGAACAAAAGCCTGGTCTTCAAGAGTCTCCATAGTGTTTTCCAGAAGTAACTCATGAACTTAACATCCCTGTCTGAGACTATTGACTTAGGAACCCCATGTAGCCTCACAATCTCCTTCAAGTATAGCTCAGCAACACTTGCAGCATCCTCAGTCTTCTTGCAAGCCACAAAGTGAGCCATCTTGCTAAACCTGTCAACAACAACCATTACAGAATCCTTACCTCTTTGTGTTCTGGGTAGTGCAACAATAAAGTCCATGCTCACATCCTCCCAAGGTTTGTTTGGCACTGGTAGTGGAGTGTAAGGTCCAGTCTGGAAAGAGCTCTTGGCTTGTTGACATGTGGAGCACCTCCTGAGGACAACCTGAACATCCCCTATCATCCTGGGCCAATAGAATTGATCCTGCAGTATTTCAAGTGTCTTTTGAACCCCAAAGTGTCCCCCTAGTCCTCCTGAGTGTACTTCTCTGATGAGTAGGTCCCTGTAAGAGCCCCTTGGGATGCATAGCTTGTTTCCTTGGAACAAGAACCCTTCCTGCAGCATGTACTTCCCCCCTTGAGTCCTTCCTCCTCCAGTTTGTGTGATCCATTCCTCAGCAAAGTCAGGGTCCTCCTTGTACAATTCTTTCAGAAATTCAAACCCCAACACCCTTTGCTCCATGACTGCTAACAAAGAATGCCTCCTTGACAGTGCATCTGCCACAACATTCTGTTTCCCCTCCTTATACTTACTAGAGAATGTAAAGGATTGTAGAAACTCTACCCACTTGGCATGCCTGTGATTCAGCTTGTGTTGGCCACTGATATACTTCAATGCCTCATGATCTGAGTGCAGAACAAAAGGCTTTGGCTTCAAGTAGTGCCCCCAATGCATGACTGCTCTGATGATGGCATAGAACTTCCTTATCATAAGTGGAGTACTTGAGCTTGGCACCATTCAGTTTCTCACTAAAATAAGCAACTGGCTTTTGCCCTTGTATCAACACTGCCCCAATGCCAACCCCACTGGCATCACATTCCACCTCAAACAGCTGATCAAAGTCAGGTAGTTTAAGGATTGGAGTCTCACACATCAACCTCTTGATCCTCTCAAAGGATTGTTGGGCCTCCTCAGTCCACTGAAACTCCCCTTTCTTCAAGCACTCAGTGATGGGTGCTACAACTGAACTGAAGTTCTTGATGAATCTCCTATAGAATGAAGCTAACCCATGGAACCCCCTCACCTCAGTGATGGTTTTAGGTGTAGGCCATGTTTGAATGGCTGCAACCTTCTCCTGATCAACTGAGATTCCTCTTCCTGACACAATGTACCCTAGAAATGCAACCTCCTCAACCATGAAGGTACACTTCTCTAGCTTCCCATACAGCTTCTGCTCCTTTAAGATCCCAAAGATTGTTTCAAGGTGCCTGAGATGTTCCCCTCTGCTGCTACTATACACTAGGATGTCATCAAAGTAAACCACAGCAAACCTGCCGAAACAAGGCCTCAACACTTCTGTCATAAGTCTCATGAAGGTGCTTGGTGCATTGGATAGTCCAAATGGCATGACAAGCCATTCATACAGACCATGTTTTGTCTTGAATGCAGTCTTCCATTCATCCCCCTCTCTGAGCCTCACCTGATGGTAACCCTGCCTTAGATCAATCTTAGAAAAGACCTGAGCTCCACTTAGCTCATCAAGCATGTCATCTAGCCTTGGAATGGGGAACCTATACTTGACTGTAATGTTGTTGATTGCCCTGCTGTCAGTGCACATCCTCCAGGTGCCATCCTTCTTGGGCACTAGTAGAGCAGGTACAGCACAAGGGCTTAGGGACTCCCTCACAAACCCTTTGCTCATAAGCTCCTCAATCTGCTTCTGCAACTCCTTGGTGGCAGTTGGGTCACTCCTGTAGGCTGGCCTATTTGGCAGCACAGAACCTGGGACCAAATCAATGTGGTGCTCAATCCCTCTTAGGGGTGGTAGTCCATCTGGTAACTCTCTTGGAAAGACCTCCTTGTATCTCAAGATCAAAGGTTCAACCTCTGCTGGCAACTTGGAACCTTCCCCTTCTGTTACTTCCTTAGATAGCAAGATGATCACAGGTTGTTCTTGCTTCATCTCCTTGATCATAGCTGCCTCTGATAAAAACAACACCCCATTGACCTCCTCTGGCACATTGGGACTCCCATAATTCCTCTGGTTGGGTGGTAGAGGTGTCAAAGTTACCTTCTTCCCCCCATGCCTGAAGCTATAGGTGTTATCCCTACCCTGATGAGTGGTGTTTCTATCAAACTCCCAAGGCCTCCCTAGTAGTAGGTGACAGGCATCCATTGGTACTACATCACACAATACCTCATCTTGGTATACCTTCCCAATAGAGAATGGCACCAGGCATTGCCTATCAACCCTCACCTCAGCCCCCTTGTTAAGCCATCTCAGTTTATAGGGGTGTGGATGCTCTTGAGTAATCAGACTTAGCTTGTTCACTAGGGTGATGGAAGCCACATTGGTACAACTCCCCCCATCAATGATCAAGTTGCATACCCTCTCTTGAATGGTGCACCTGCTTCTGAATATCAAAGACCTCTGGTCATCCTCCAATGGAGTATGTTGAGAGTGCATGACCCTCCATAGGACCAAGTTATGGCCTGTGTCAGGATGAGCCATGACCAAGTCCTGCATTGGTTCCTCCTCAGCTGTCACTACCTCTAACACCATGCTGTCATCAACCTCATACTCAACTAATCCCTCCTTCTCCCACTCTTCTACCTCCATAAGTGTCATGGTTCTCTTAGAAGGACAGTCCTTCCTAAAGTGACCATAACCTTGGCATTGGAAACATCTGATTTTGTTCTCAGTTGGGGTGGGGTTGGGTTTAGAGTTCACAACTCCCTTTCCTTTGTCTGTGGTTGACTGGCTGGTTGTTTTAGGGGTCTCTCCCATCCTAATACCACTGTAAGGTTTGTATGCAGGTCTAGTAACAGGCTTAGGTAGAGTTGGTTTGGTTTTCCCCATTTTTTCAACCCTTAAAGCCAGATTGACAACATCATCATAGGACCACAAAGGTTGCATCCTAACTCTAGCAGCAATGCTCCTATCTAAACCCTCCAAGAATCTGGCAATCCTTTGCTCAGGTTTCTCATTGACCTCACACTGGAGAGTCAATTGCTCAAAGTCCCTGAGGTATGCCTCCACAGACCTCTCTTCTTGTTTCAGTTTGGATAGTTTAATGAACAGATCTTGGGTGTAGTCTTTAGTGACAAATTTGTTTAGCATTTTCTTTTTCAGTTTTGACCAAGACCTAAGAGGTTCCTTACCCTCCTTAATCCTTTGGTGCTTTAAGTTGTCAAACCATAGGGATGCATACCCTTTCAATCTTAGCACAGCAACTTTAAAAGACTTAATATCAGAGTAACTTTTGTATTCAAATACCTTCTCAACATCCCTAATCCATTCTAATAGATCATCAGGGTTTAAACTACCAGAGAATTCAGGAATTTCTACCTTGAGATGCTTGTCAGTGTGCTCTGGAATCTCCTCATAAGTTCTGTTGCTTTCTCCTGAGTCTGACCCTTCTTCCTCCTGCAGGGGATGTCCTCTTCCCATGCCCATGTGGCCACGACCTCTGCCTCTGCCTCTAGGGGGTGGTCTTCCCCTCAGTGGAGGAGCAATGTTCTCCATGACAGTGTTCAAGGCAGCCAGCACTACATTGACAGTGCCTGCTAGCTGATCCACCTTGCCTTCAATACCTGCAAGCCTCTCTTCACTCATTGGGTTATTTTTTGTGTTTTTGTTGTAGTTAGGATAACAATGGCCTCACAACCAAAGCTCTGATACCACTTTGCAGCGTAATTAGGGGGGTCTATGCGTTTTTGTGGAGGACCCTATGAACGGCCCAGAGTCCGAATGACGACCAAGGGGCTGCCCCAAAGTGGCAGCAACAAAAGGGGGACTGATGGGGGTTTATTTGTTTCCTAAGCCTATGAAAAACATGAAAGATATGGTTGTGAACCAAGGGCCACAAGACCGGCTCATGGCTCGACCCACAACCTACCCGAGCCAAGGAGTTGAACCACACAAGTCCACCTCCCTAACACAAGCTCGATATGATCAAGACCCAAACTACAGACAAGCACCAGTTTGGACCTCAACCTGGACAGCAAGTTTAGCTTGGCTCACAGCCTAGCACAGAACCAAACTAACCTCACTAACAGACGTAGGTCGATCACCCACAGCCTAGCACAGGGCGACCACCAGGCCTGGCCGAGTAGGAGAGCTTAACCACAGCCTAGCACAGGTTAACCTCCCTTAATCGAACAACCAAGAAAGGCATGGCCACTATTGGTTGTGACGAGGTGCTCCTTGAGCTAACCCTCAAGTTTGTGTTTGACACAACTCTTTTTAATTCATTATCAAAAACTGAATGTTACAAGGGGTGGTGAGTTCCTTATATAGGGGCTCACATTACATCCTATCCATCCATCTAAAAAGCTACATCTAATGGCTACAATCAAAAGGAGCAAGAGGACAATATGATAAAGCAATACAAACAAAAGGACATCATAAAAGCTACTCTAAACAGTCCAAGGGACTGTTGAAACCGGACCAACATATGCTGCCCATGGCAGGGACCCTTGTCCTTGTCATGACTAGCCATGTCCTTGTCATGACTAGCCATGTCCTTGTCTTTGGACTTGTCGTGGCTTGGGCAATGTGGCTGGCATGTGATGGGCATGTCCTTGTCTTGACCGAGACAAGTGGGGCTGCTATGCTCTTGTCTTGACCGAGACAAATGGACAGGCATGTCCTTGTCATGACCGAGACAAATGGACAGCCATGTCCTTGTCTTGCTGCTTGTCTTGGCTCGTGTCTTGGTCCTCCTAGGGCTGTCATGGCCTTGTCATGGCCGTGTCTTGGTCTTGCCAAGATGCTGCCATGTCCTTGTCATGGGGCCGTGTCCTTGTCTTGCCATGACCTTGTCATTGTCACGGATTGTGGGGCTGAGACAAGGGACTGCCATGTCCTTGTCTTGGCTGCCAATCCTTGTCCTTGTCCTTCCTCTTGGCTTGGCATCTTTATGAGACATAAGAGGGACCATGTGATGTTGCTTGTCCTTGGAATATTTGGATTTGTGACCACCATTAGCCCTTGTAAAGACTCAATTAACTAGCCACCCATTTTCAGCCATGGTAATTGTTTGAGCAAAAGATGAGCCTCTTCGAAAAAGGATACTACCCCCCCCTTTTCACTACAAACTCCTCTTGTTAAAGAAAATTTGTCCTCAAATTTTGTGTGAAAAGAAATAAGAGGTAGTAAACAACAACGCAACAGTAACTTAGACTGTGACTCACAATCAACACAATTTCAGGAAACTAGAAACATGTATGATGAAGAAGGCACAACAAGAGGACTCCTAACCACAGCCTAGCACAGGTTTAGGATCCTTTCGTTGCCTAGCTTGACCCAAGACACTACAGCCTAGCACAAGTGCCCTTAACAGGTTATCAAACTAGAACCTACAAACCACAGCCTTGCACAGGTTTGAAGGACGACTCCTTTGCACATCCATGACCCCAAATCTTCCAAGATCGTCTTGGTTTGAGAAAACACAAGAGCCTAAGCTCTGATACCAGAATTGCAGTGATATTATAGGGGAGTGTATGGAATTGGACCCTAGACTCCTATCTAGCACTGGATATGGATGTTACTCAACTCCCACAGCTCAACACAGGGAATCAAACAACAAACTAGACTAGCTAAGACTCCTTACCACAGCCAAGCACAGGTAAGCAGGCTTGAACTACACAACAAGCAAACACCCCACAGTCTATGCACAGGGATATCTAACTTGCCACAGACGTAGATCAACAACCACAGCCTAGCACAGGATGTTATCAGGCCTGACTTTCAACTAAGACAAAGCACAAGTTGGAAAGATTTTGGGAAATGAGAACAATGCTCAAGTTTTTTTCATTCAATAATCAACTGCCTTATACAAAAGAGCATGGGTCCTTATATAGGCCTCAATGCTTGATCTAATACAACCATAGAATAACATCTAAGGGCCAGGATTAATCTACATAAACGTGACAAGTTACTGGCTACAATTTCAGATTGAAAATACAAAAGAAAACTGAAAACAGACAATTGCAGACATATGACAGTGACATGCTCCAGGTTGTGTTTTGTTGCTTGGTGTTGGCTTGAAGCTTGTGGACGAAGCTCATTAATACTCATTGACCTTCTTCTGCAGTAGTTCTAATAGTAGGGAAGACAAGGAAAGACTTTTGGAGATAGTCTTTCAGTTTTTAGCTAGAAATGGAAAGACTGCTTTATGCTTTATGCTTTAGGTAGGCTGTTTTGATTTGGATTTTTAGGGTAGTTGTGTTGTGTTTTGGAACTGGTTCCCTAGGACTTTTTTGGACCTAGGTGGGTAAGGTTTTAGCTGGGCTTGGTGGTAGCTGGTGGTTTGAAGTGTGGTGGTAGTTATGGCTTCCCCAAGTGGCTGTTGTAGGCTGTTTTTGTGATTTTGTGGTTGGGTGTTGGTGGGTTTGTCTTTGGCTTGTTTGGCTCGTGTCTTGGCTCGTGTCCTGGCTCGTGTCCTGGCCAACATGGCTCAGCTTGCAGCTCCCCCTTTTGTTACCCATCCCTTGCCCCCAGATTGACCCTTGGATACCCATGAAGACCTCCCCTTGGTTACCAATGCTCACCCCTTGATCCCCCTTGGCCTGCTCCTTGTCCCTAGTGTTGAATTCTGCCCTGCCCTGTGCCCCAGCTCCTGCTGCAGATATGACGTGCTCTAACTCTCCTCCCTCGCAAGGAACTCGATTTAGCCACGAATATTACTCAACCTCGCAAGGATGAATAAGGATTAACTCACCCTCGCAAGAACGAATTAATTTGATCTTTATAACTCGCAAGCTATGAAGAACACACAAGTAATCTTGTATTAAGCTCTCAAATTGTATGAATAATTCTGATTACATAGCTTGATATTTATACTACTAATACTTACCTTAAACTAGCTAGATAGAAATTAGGAAAGTGTGAATACTACCCTATTATTAAATAAGATTATCACACTATTTTATTCAAATTAGTAAACTTAACAAAATAAAAACATCACAAAACACCAGCCTTGGAAACCGTATTGGTTGACCAAGCCGTGTTGACCATGAGCCTTGGAATCCGTGTCCTAGTCCGTCGTTTATATCACCCGCGTAAGTGTTGGACAGCTCAACTTAAAATGACCATATCTCCTTCGTTACTTAACCAAATAACGCGTGTGACCACTTGTTGGAAAGCTAGCATCATGTACTTTCATCTCCAAGTGAAATCACATCAAAAATAGCAATATATCCTGAGATATTTAGTCTTAAAGTAAAGAGAACGAATCTGAAATTTCAAGGGAGACTTAAACTTGCATTTTGAGCATATACCCATGTCCCTCCTATATCATTCTCCCTTTCTTCAAAAAGAATCGTCCCGATTCTTGGACCTACGACCTCCCGGATCAAAAACAATCCTTAAGAATTTAATAGCAAACTTGAATAAGAACTTGAAGCTATTAACGCACACCATCAATCTCTCCTTCAATTCATCATCTTCAATATAATTTCTAAATTTGCTACCATCGACACACTTAAGCTTGACTCCTTTTTTTGGTATTCCTTTCTCGTGCTTTCCTTCGTTGTGCGTTCCATTCTTGTGCTTTCCAAAATCAAAACAAAGCTTTCTTGGTATAACACGATCATCATGAACATCAATAGGAATCGATTTCATCATGAAACAAGAATTCCCACCATATAGCTTCGTATCAATGGATTTATCAAGTGGTGATTGATAAGGTGCACTAACTTGAGAATCCAAACAAAAATTATCGTATATAAATTCCTCACCCAAGATTGGCGTAAGAGTAAGATCATCTCGTTTTGCATCGCCATAACTTGTGTTATCATTCTCTTCCATGTGAGCTTCATCACAAACTTCTTCAAATTGTTCATCACAAATAGATGATAACTGAGGATCAACTAATGCCATATCTTCTATGTAAGATTCATCCGCAAAAGAAAATATTTTATCTTCAGTTACATCTTCTATATCTTCATCATCACTTAGTGGATCAACAATATAGATGGTAATTTCGGCTTCCTCCTTTTCTGTTTCATCATTCAGAATTAAACAGTCTTCTCTATTGTTCGTTTGGACAAGGTCAGGTATCATCTTCCCTACATCTTCTACATGTTTCCCTTCTTCATGAACTATATCGGAAGACATAATCTCACCTTCTTCAACCGGACTAGGTTGAAGATGTACATTGTAAACCATTACTTTTTGGTGGTCATCAACACTATAAGGATCATCCACATGAACCTCCTCTTCCTTATCTTCACTTGTCGCCTCCTCTCTTTTAGGGTTAGGTAGCACAAAGGTTGGAAGGAGATCACATAATTCATCGATCGTTAGATCGCGTTTTTGTGGGCATTCTTTAGCTATGTGTCCATGGCCTTGGCACTTGAAACAACGCCTTAATGAACTTCTCTTGTTCTCTATAGTCGCACTCTTTGTTGTTTTCTTGACTTCTTCTTTTTTGTGAAACTCAATATTTGTCTCTTCTTTCTTTGCTCTTGGACGTTCATATTTTGCTATAATTCCATCAAGCTCCTTGTGGATATTCTTCCAAAACTTTGCTTCGTCACGATCAAGGTTCTTTAAACCCCAAACCATGATTATAAACACGATGTAGATAAATCACATATTCAAGGACCGTCTTAATTCAAGGAAATCAAGAGTCGAAGCTCTGATACCAAATTGATGTAAAACACACTCGTTTTTTTGGTTCAAACAGTTCGGGAAACTGTTCGTTTGTTTTTAATAAATTTGCAGCGGAAATTAACGTGTTTTTGTGGTTTTTGTATGTATATGAACGAAAATATAAAGGATATGACGTGCTCTAACTCTCCTCCCTCGCAAGGAACTCGATTTAGCCACGAATATTACTCAACCTCGCAAGGATGAATAAGGATTAACTCACCCTCGCAAGAACGAATTAATTTGATCTTTATAACTCGCAAGCTATGAAGAACACACAAGTAATCTTGTATTAAGCTCTCAAATTGTATGAATAATTCTGATTACATAGCTTGGTATTTATACTACTAATACTTACCTTAAACTAGCTAGATAGAAATTAGGAAAGTGTGAATACTACCCTATTATTAAATAAGATTATCACACTATTTTATTCAAATTAGTAAACTTAACAAAATAAAAACATCACAAAACACCAGCCTTGGAAACCGTATTGGTTGACCAAGCCGTGTTGACCATGAGCCTTGGAATCCGTGTCCTAGTCCGTCGTTTATATCACCCGCGTAAGTGTTGGACAGCTCAACTTAAAATGACCATATCTCCTTCGTTACTTAACCAAATAACGCGTGTGACCACTTGTTGGAAAGCTAGCATCATATACTTTCATCTCCAAGTGAAATCACATCAAAAATAGCAATATATCCTGAGATATTTAGTCTTAAAGTAAAGAGAACGAATCTGAAATTTCAAGGGAGACTTAAACTTGCATTTTGAGCATATACCCATGTCCCTCCTATATCAGTAAGGATCCTATTAAATCTTGGGATAAACTGAAAAAGAAAATGAGGGTTAAGTTTGTATCAAAAGATTACACTCAAGACATGTTTATCAGACTTACCCACCTGAAACAAGAAGGTAGACCTGTTGAGTCCTATTTGAGGGACTTTGAGCAACTCACACTACAATGTGAGATTACTGAAAAGCCTGAGCAGAAGATAGCTAGGTTTTTAGAAGGTCTTGATGAAAAGATAGCTAGCAGAGTAAGATTGCAGCACCTTTACTCTTTTGAGGAAGCAGTGAGTCTAGCCTTGAGGATTGAGAAGCTAGGGAAGGGAAAACCAACCCCTCCCAGGCCACAGACTAGACCTTCTTTCAAACCCTTCACTGGAGTAAGAATAGGAGAACCCTTGGTCCCAGCCAAGCCCTCAGTGTCAGACAAAGGCAAGGCCCCTGAGACAGACCTGAGAAAGACAGTATCCCTTAAGAAGTGCTTTAAATGTCAGGGCTTTGGGCATTTTGCTAAAGAGTGTCCCTCTAAAAGGGCTTTGAGCAGTATGGATGTTGTAGAATGGGGTGAAGATGAGATCCTTGTATGTGAGGAGAGTTTGGAGGAACATGAGGAAGAGCCTAGAGAGGAAATGATAGAACCAGATGCAGGCTTGAGTCTAGTAACCTGGAGGGTTATGCATACCCAACCTCAACCATTAGAGGATGATCAGAGACAGCAAATATTCAGGACCAGATGCACTATAAGGGGAAGGGTTTGTAACATGATAATTGATGGGGGAAGCTGTACCAATGTAGCCTCCACAACCCTAGTGGAGAAACTGTCCCTAACCACACAAGGACACCCCCACCCCTATAAACTGAGATGGCTGAACAAGGGAGTGGAAGTAAGAGTTGACAAGCAGTGTGTTGTGCCATTCTCTATTGGCAAGGGGTACACTGATGAGGTCTTGTGTGATGTTCTACCTATGGATGCTTGTCACCTTCTGTTGGGCAGGCCCTGGGAGTTTGATAGAGACTATGTACACCATGGGAGGGACAACACCTATGTTTTCAAGTTTGGTAACAAGAAGATCATACTAGCCCCTTTACCCCCCCAATGTTAAAGGGAACATTGCCCCTGTCAATGACATTTCCAAAGAAGTCTTACTGCTGAGTGAAGCTGAGATGGTTCAAGAGCTTATGGGTGATGAAACTGTGTTCATCCTGCTAACCAAAGAGGTCCTACTTCCCCAAGGAAACATTCCAGCTGCTGTTCAACAAGTGCTGGAGGATTATAGGGATGTATTCCCTGCTGACTTGCCTAGTGGATTGCCCCCTCTTAGAGGAATAGAGCATCATATTGATCTCATCCCTGGAGCAATGCTACCCAACAAACCTGCTTACAGGAGTGATCCAAAGGCCACTCAAGAACTACAAGCTCAGGTTGGTGACTTACTCAGCAAGGGTTTTGTGAGAGAGTCCCTCAGTCCATGTGCAGTTCCTGCCTTGCTTGTGCCAAAGAAGGATGGGTCCTGGAGGATGTGCATAGACAGTAGGGCCATCAACAACATTACCATCAAATACAGGTTCCCTATACCAAGGTTGAATGATATCCTGGATGAGCTGAGTGGGGCTCAGGTCTTCTCCAAGATTGATCTGAGGCAGGGATATCACCAGGTAAGGATCAGGGCTGGGGATGAGTGGAAGACAGCCTTCAAGACCAAACATGGGTTGTATGAGTGGTTGGTCATGCCCTTTGGTTTATCTAATGCTCCAAGCACCTTTATGAGGTTGATGACTGAGGTTCTGAGGCCCTATCTGGGGAAGTTCATTGTTGTGTACTTTGATGACATATTGGTCTACAGCCCCTCAACAGAAGAACACCTCCTACACCTGAGATTCTTATTTGATATCCTGAGGAAGCACAAGTTGTTTGGCAAGATGGAAAAGTGTACATTCATGCAGGAAGAAGTTCAGTTCTTGGGATTCATTATTTCCAAAGAAGGAGTTGCTGTTGATCAAGACAAGGTAAAGGCCATAAGGGAGTGGCAGGTCCCTAAAACTATTACTGAAGTGAGGAGCTTTCATGGCCTGGCCTCCTTCTACAGAAGGTTCATCAAGGGATTCAGTTCCATCATGGCCCCCTTAACTGAGTGCATGAAGAAAGGAGAGTTTAGGTGGAATGACAAGGCTGAGAGGTCTTTCAATATCATCAAAGACCTCTTGTGTGAGTCTCCCATACTTGTTCTCCCTGATTTTAACAAATTATTTGAAGTAGAATGTGATGCTAGTGGCATAGGCATTGGTGCTGTCCTAATGCAAGAGCAAAAACCTGTGGCCTACTTTAGTGAGAAGCTGAGTGGTGCTAAGCTCAACTACTCAACCTATGACAAAGAATTCTATGCCATAGTCAGAGCCTTGAACCATTGGGGTCACTACCTGAAGCCCAAACCCTTTGTATTACACTCTGACCACCAGGCACTCAAGTACATCAATGGGCAACATAAGTTGAATGCTAGGCATGCTAAGTGGGTGGAGTATTTGCAGTCCTTCTCATTCTCCAGTAAGTACATTGAGGGGAAAAACAATGTAGTGGCAGATGCTTTGTCAAGGAGAACCATGATGCTGACATACATGGAGCAAAGAGTGCTTGGGTTTGAGCACATGAAGGAGCTTTATAGGGAGGATCCTGATTTCAAAGAAGACTGGGTGGCAAGACTGGAGGGCACCACTAAGAATGGGAGTAGATACTCAGAGCAGGAAGGATTCTTGTTCCTAGGGAACAAACTCTGTATACCAAAGGGTCCTTATAGGGGGTTGTTGGTGAAAGAGGTTCACTCAAATGGTCTAGCTGGCCACTTTGGCATCCAAAAGACCTATGACATGCTGCAGGAACAATTCTATTGGCCAAGGATGTTGGGAGATGTTCAGGATGTGATAAGAAGGTGTAGTGCTTGCCAGAGGTCCAAGTCATTCTTTCAGGCTGGAGCATACACCCCCTTGCCAGTCCCAGACAAGCCTTGGGAGGATGTTAGTATGGACTTTATAGTGGCTCTTCCTAGAACTCAGAGGGGCAAGGACTCAGTCATGGTGGTTGTGGACAGATTTAGTAAGATGACACACTTTGTTGCTTGCAAGAAAACTGAAGATGCCATGGGAGTTGCAGACTTGTATTTCAAGGAAATTGTGAAGCTCCATGGAGTACCAAGAACCATAGTATCTGACAGAGATACTAAGTTCATGAGTCACTTCTGGAGGACACTTTGGAAGCTTCTAAAGGATTAACACCGGAAATGTACCATATGGTTCTAGTAGGAAATATTTTACGAAACTTTGTCAGCAAAATTTAAGTTTTAATTTATAATTTAAGTTTCGAGTCGAATTTAGAATTTCCGATTCGGTATTTGGAATTTCTGCGAGATTTCATGAAAAAGCCGTCTTAAGTCTAGTTTGACTTTTCTTGATTTTGGAAATCGTCTTTGACTTTTTCCTACACAACTCACACTACTCCTTCCTTAACCTAATTCTTCATTAAACACAAATCAAACACACAACCCCCTTTCTTCTCCATTAAGAAAGCTCATCTTTTTCCCTCTTTGATTTCAAGCTTTGAATTGGCGTAGTTTCTTCGTTACTCGATAGAATTTACGTAAGTTTATCTTATTCTTCCTCCCGTACCTTCCTCTATCCGTATTGATAATAAAATTATCGTATTTCTCGCTTTTTAAGCATTCCGTCTTTCTCAAGATGAACTTTATTCATCTTTTTACGATCTATTTGTAGGTGGCGACCTCCAAGATCCCGACCAAGACTATTTCCTTATAGAAGAGGAGCTTGACGATCATTAGAGACGCATAGAAGGTAACGGTGAAGGGTTACTCGGTATTACTTACGTGTTTTACATGTTTATATGCTAGAAAATCGTATTAGATTACGATTAGGAAGATTAGGATTCATGGTATGATTAGTAAATGATGTTATATGATGAATATTGATGATATATATGTATTGTTGATGATTATTAGAAGTATAATTGAGTTTTGAAATGAATTGGTTAAGCTTTGGAAGCTCTCGGGTGAAGAAGTGCTCCCAGCCGGTCGACCGGCCGCCGGTCTGACCACCGGCTGGGAACACATCAGTAACTCCTTTGGAAATTTGGGTTTTTGCATGATATGGTGCTCCAGGCCGGCCCACCGGCCGCCGGTCCATCCACCGGCCTGGAACACATCAGTATTGAAGTTTTGAGTTTGGTGTGTTTGTCTGTGCCGGTCGACCGGCCGCCGGTCGACTGACCGGCCGCCGGTCGACTGACCGGCCCAGACCTCTTTTCTCTGTTTTTGGGATTTTGCCTGTGTTCTGAGCCGGCCCACCGGCCACCGGTCTCCTGCCCGGCCTGCAACACGGCTGTGTTGTTTTCCCTTGACTTTTAAAATTCGTAATTTATAATAGTTCGCATGATCCGTTTACCGTGTAATTTTACGTAAGGTCTTATAATATTCATGTTTTGGATATTTGATATCTCTTTCGCATGTATCACATGTTTTGTGACGGTTTTCGATATGTTCCCACTTTGAGTCGGTTTTTACAAATGAGTCGGTTTGAGCACTATTTTGTCTTGTGCTTTGTATTCTCATTCCCTTGGCTACCTCCC
>JAIUZE010073957.1:0-132177 GCA_022085475.1 Heliosperma pusillum
GTAGGAAGAATAACATTCTAATGCAACAAAGTAAGAAAGTTAGTTTACAAACCACATAGTTCAAGAAAATTAAACAAATACTACCAAGTTCATGTAACAACATAACAAACATATAGCCATGAGCAAAATAATAAAAGGCTTGGTTAGGCAAAAGGATAGATAGGTTAAGAAGAGAGTAGGGCCGAGAGGTCTAGGACATGTCATCGTCCTCATCATCATATCCATTATCGGTTTTCCCGGCTTTGGTAAGATCGGTAAGAATAGTGTTCAACTCCGTATTTTCCATCCGAACTTCCCCTACCTCTTTGCTTTTCCCAACGTCTCACTTCTCTTTTGACGGATGTTTTGCTTTCGATTCGGTTTTCTCACCTTCATTGAACAAATATTCATCATAAAAAAGATCATTCAACTCCTTGATTTGTTCCTCATTCAACTCGAATTTTCCCTTTTCTTTTCTTTTTCTCAATCTTTATTTCACCTTTTTTTTTTTTTTTTTTTTTTTTCAGATTCAACTTCTTTTTCCTCTACAATCTCCTTTTTTTTTCATCTCCTTTTCTGGTTACTGTTTCGGTTCCCTTCTCATTTTCCTCTTTGTTTTCTTCATCTCCAAAACACTTTTTCATTTTACTCAATTTATTTCTCAATGTTCTCTACAACTTCATTGATAATCACATAACAACCAACATGTAGAGGATGTCGTGGGCTTTGGTTTGAACGAATCCCGAATTTGTTTGACATTTTTTATTTGGGCTTTCTTGGGAGGCATTATTTCAAGTAGAAAGGTAAGTGTTATGGAAGGTATGAGGGATGTTATATGTGGGATGGTTAAAACATGAAGAAGGAGGAAAGGTGATGTGATATTTTGGTGAGATGTTTTGTTGGCTCTATGCATGTCACATTATTACACAAATGATAATACTTGTTAATTAACATTCAAACATGGTTAATAAAACACACTTAATCACATATGTACACATTTAAAATGTATCAACCACTCTAATCAATCATTGAGGCAAATCGTCTACTCATAGAATTATGCGCAATCCAACAAACCAATTTCCAACCGAAGTTTTATGAATTGTTCTCTTTCAGCGGTTTTGTAAAAATATCGGCAATTTGATTTTCGGTTCTACAAAAGTTAAGACGGATTTGACCTTTTTCCACATGATCACGTAAAAAGTGATGTCTTATGTCAATGTGTTTAGTCCTCGAGTGTTGTATCGGGTTCTTAGAAATGTTTATGGCACTTGTATTATTAAAAAAAATAGGAGTGGAATCGAATACATTACCATAGTCTTTCAATTGTTGTCGAACCCATAGAATTTGCGCGCAACACAATGCGGCACTAACATACTTGCTTTCGGCGTAATCCGCATCCGAGTACCCTCAATCCTCTTGAATTGATTAAGTTCCTCTTGCATATCTATCACCCAATTTGTATCTTCAAGAGCTTTGGTGATATTTGTCGGTTCAGTTTGTGAGAGGAACGCATGAAATGCAAAGAAATCATTGAGGGATGCTCTTGTCTTTCTTCCCGAGTTCAGGTCACTGGTTAAGTTTGAGAGGGGGTGAGATGATTGGTGCTTCCACCTTCTAGGTACGATTTGTGAGCTTGAGGCATTTTCGGGTTCTGATGTCACAGTGGGTTCCACAGTGACATCTGGTTCATTTGGCGAGTTTTAATGGGGGTTCGTTTCTGGTTGTTCATTTATTTCATGTGGTTCCCCATTCCCCCTGGATGTACTAGCCTCATTTTGGTCAGAAAGTGGATTCATTCCCCCTGAATTTTGACCCGTCTCACTATTTAACAGTGGATTCAACTGTGAAATGGTCTCTTCCTCGTTATGTACTTCATCCATGTCATGTCGAATCATTCCAAGCTCAAAGTCCTCATCTTCATCATCCTCTTCCTGTTCATTAGAATGAAAAAGATTTGACTCATCAAAAATGACATGTACACTTTCTTCCATTTTCATAGTTCGTTTATTGTACACTTTATAAGCCTTACTACGATCCGAATATCCAACAAAAACGGCCTTATCACTACGAGCATTAAATTTACCCAAATTATCCTTTCCATTGTTGTGAACTAAACATTTGCTTTTAAAGCATTTCAAATAGGATAAATTAGGCTTTCTTCCTTTAAGCAATTCGTAGGGAGTTTTATTAAGCATTTTTCGGATCATAACATGGTTATAAATATGGCATGATGTGTTGAAGGCTTCGGCCCAAAAATTCTTTGGCACTTTACTACTCAAGAAAAGTAGCCAAACATAACGTGAAAAATCATCAACAATCACACACAAAAAACGACTACCACCTCTACTTCTTATACGCATAGGACCACACAAATCAATATGAAGAAGTTCAAGAGGTTTTGAAGTACTAACAAACTTTTTGGATTTAAAGGAGGATCGAACTTGTTTTCCTTTAACACAATCTTCACACAATTTATTAAGGTCGAATTTCATGTTAGGAATGCCATTTACTAGATCGAGTTTTCTAAGGGTGTTCAATGTTCTAGCGTTTACATGTCCTAATCTTTTATGCCAAAGCCATGAGTCGTTCTTTAAAGCGCTCATACAAGATAATGTTTGACTTGGCAAGGCACAAAGATTAGTCAAGTAAACTTCTCTAACACGTTTTCCTTCCAAAATAACTTCCCTTGTATTTCCATCTAGTACACGACATTCACTAGCACAAAACTCAACAATATTACCATTATCGCACAATTGAATATGCTAAGAAGATTATGCTTCAAACCTTTGACAAGCAACACTTTGTCGACACAATGTGACGATGACTTACCAACCTTCCCGATTGCAACAATTTCACCTTTCTTATTATCGCCAAACGTCACGGTGCCACCTTTGTAGGCTTGTAGCGAGAGAAATTGGCTTTCACTTCCCGTCATATGACGAGAACATCCACTATCCAAGTACCAATTGTTGCGGCCTCTCGCTAATGCCTATAAGAAATCAAACTTTTAGTTTAGGAACCCAAATGAATTTGGGCCCCTTTTTGTGAATCACATCATTAATCAAGTCTTTTCGGATCCACATCTTTTTAACCACTTTGATGTTCTTATTAATGTCATTCCATCTCTTAGCACAACCATTAAACACATGACCGGTCTTGCCACAATAATTGCAAATTATATACTCGGGAAGGCCAGCGTACTTTCTTCTTCTAAAATCGGTTTTGCTTGGGTCTTGGTTTCGAACGCAACAATGAACGTTGTTGTGCTTGAAACCGAGTCCAACTTTCTTTTCAGCATTTTTAGATTGACTTGTAAGAAAGTCTAAAACAGTTTGGCTTCCTTCCCATTTCTTGTAAAACTCTTTTGCAACCACTAACTCTTTATTCAAGTTTTCAACTTTAGCAAGAAGGTCAAGATTTAGATGTCCTACTTTGTCAAAAGCAGCTTTAGCATGATTATTCTCATCAACCAACATTTCATAGACTTCTTCAAGACTCTTAACATGATTCTGACATGAGGTGAGGTTCTTTAAGAGTGAGTCACGTTCATTGATTAAGTTATCAACTTGTCGGATTAATGACTCATTTTCAGTTTTAACAGCAGATGTCACAGTGGAATTCACTGTGACATTAGACAGATTAACCTCTTTAACAAGATTCGCATTTTCTTTCTTTAATCTCTTGACTTCCTTTTTAAGAGAAGGTATGATGTTACTCTGCTCTATCTCATCTAGACACTCTTTTAGACAAACATTTTCTTCGGCTATGTCCTCAATTTGAGTTTGCATAGTTTCAAGTTTTTCATTCTTTTCACGACATTTGTCAAGTAGATCATCGAGCATCAAACATACCTTTTCTTTGGAGAAAGATCTAACCTTTGTCTTGAGATTATTTACCTCATCATCGGAATCATGATCAGAATCATCGGAATGTGCCATGAGACATTTTGCGGACACTCTCTTTGAAGACTCGGGAACATCAAGTTTTAGACGAGTTGTCATGCAAACTTTGGCATCCAATTCTTCCTCGGAAGACTCTTCTTCCTCGGAATCAGACATACCCCAGATTGCAGACATGACTTTGTGTTTGTATTCTTTCTTTGCAAAATCACGTTTATCCTTGGATTTGAATTCATTCCATTTAGGACAATCTTTGATAAGATGACCTTTCTCACCACATTTGAAACAAACAACGGATGAAAATGATCTCTTCTTTTGAAAAGCTTTCTTTCTAAAATTGTTGAACTTCTTAGGAACATGACTATTGATCATATCCGCCATATTACGAGAGTACATGGCTTGCTCATCGTCTCCATCATTTTCCTCATCACTTGAGGTTGATTTGAGTGCGAGACCTCTAGCTTTAGAGCATTCACCCGAACGCTTCATGAGAGTTAATTCATGAGCCATGAGTGAGCCCATTAGTTCATTGAGGGTCAATTTGGATAGATCTTTAGCCTCCTCTATAGCCGTCACCTTTGGTTGCCATTTATCACTTAGGCTACGAAGGATCTTTCGGACTATGTCCTCGGATTCGAAATTACGTCCAAGACTCTTAAGTTCATTAACAATACTAGAAAAACGTGAAGAAAGACTATTAATTGACTCGTCACGCTCCATATTGAACATCTCATATTGTTGCATGAGAAGGTCAATACGATGCTTCTTAACTTGAGACGTTCCCTCATAAGCAAGGCTTAAGGTGTCCCAAATTTCTTTTGCCGAGGTACATCCGGAAATCCGGTTAATTTCTTGTTCACCGATGCCATATTGAAGAATGGACATGGCTTTAGAATTTTTCTCGACTTTACGATAATCAGCCTCGACATACTTATCCTCACTTTTTACGGAACTAGTGCCATCAGCATTAGTGACCGTTATAGCAAGGGGACCTTTTTGAATTATGATCCAACATTCATAATCTGTGCTTTTGACATAGTGCTCCATACGATGTTTCCACCATGAGTAGTTATCCCCTTCGAATATGGGATACTTAGTATGTCTCCCGTCCATGACTATAGGATCAACTCTTTGGTAATTAACCAATATCAAGAGCACAAGGCTCTGATACCAATTGAAGAGTCAAGGGCGAGATCACCTAAGAGGGGGAGGGGGTGAATTAGGTGTCTATTTAAAATTTTAAGCTTAATTAAAGCTTCTTTAAAAACTCTATGATCACTAAGACACTACTTAGAAGAAAGGAGAAGTTGACAACTTCGAACTAGAAAGTTAGAAGTATTCAACAACGATTCAGCCAGTAAATGTCACAGTGGAATCAACAGTGAATCTGAGTGCAGCGGAAATATTAAAAACGAAATAGACAAAACTCAAGGATGTTTTTTAAATTGGTTCGGTCACTACTCCGCGACCTACATCCAACGTTATCTTATTAAACATCTTTGACGTAAACTCATACAAACAAAGACCCCGAATAATAAAACAACTCCCCAACCTACTCCGGTTGCTATTTGCTCAATGCTACTCCGCACCAAGACTTATGCTCAAAGCTACTCCGCTAAGAGACTTCCCCAACTCTTTCGAGTTGCTATTGCTCAAGACTACTCCGCCAAGAGACTTCCCCAACTCTTTCGAGTTGCTAGTTGCTCAAGATAACTCTATCTTAAGACTTGTTCTACTCGTTTGTTACAAGACTTGTGTTTCTCAAAATGTTCACAAAATGAACGGTGGAGAAAACGATTAAGTACTAACACGAGATCATCGAACACAATACATGCTTTGTTGCAACGAACTAGCTCTTTGTAAAAGACTTAAGAAAAATATTTTGCAAAACAATTAAGTATGAAATGTTAAATGATTTTTGCAAAGATAATTTACTCCATAAAACTCAAAGTCTTTTAAGCTTGAAAATATTTTGTTGTTGCACACTTGTTCAAATGAAATAAGTGTGGTATTTATAGTGTAAAGTAGAGTATACTACACACTAAAAATAACACACTACAATGAAGCACAAGTGTTAAAAAATATTAAATAATTGAAGCTTGTACAACAATAAAGGTGGTTACTTGAGGCACATGAAACCATGACCCCTTATGCAAGCAAAATGAGTGCACAAGTAACTTAATTTTGCAGCCACATTTTAGACAAAAATAGGTTAGATTTTTCATCAAGAAAGAGCATACATGGTAGTGACCAAATATAGAAAAGTAAACAACCCATTTTTGGCAAATGTCTTTTTGTGCAAGCTACCTCTTCTCCAAGACAACCAAAGCTTTCTTTCATTTATAAAGATCAAACCAGAATATTTAGCAATGTAAAATGTTGATCAAAAGTTTGGAAAACTATTTTCAAGAGTTAAACATTTTCGAAATATTTAAGAGCCAGAAACCACAGTGACATGTCACTGTCAGTTTTGAAGTACTTAGCATGAATCGAATTTAATGATCTCTTATACAACACTATGACTCTAACAATGACAATTTCATCTCTTGATCTTCTTGTGCAACCTTGAACAATTACTTGAGCTTCCATAGCTATAAGATTAAAACTTAAGAGGCACACATTATATTAACAATAAGATTAATTTGTCTTAAGGCATCATCAACCAATGTAATCTAGAAATGGTCTCAACAATTTGTTTTTATCATTGACGACATTTTTGATATGTATGGAACACCTGGCGAACTCATTCTCTTCACTGAAGCTGTTAATAGATGGGAATATGATAATGTCACAGGATTGCCCATCTACATGAGAGTCTGCCTCAAAAATCTCTATGAGCTAATCAACGAGATTAGTGAAAAAACTTATGACAAGCATGGATGGAATCCTACTGAGTTTCTTCAAAAAGTGGTACGTCGATGAAATCTTACATTTTAGTACGTCTACGATAAGCGTGAACACTAATCTGTAGTTGAGTCTTGTTTAACTTCATGCAGTGGAAAGATTTATTCAATGCATTCCTAGTTGAAGCAAAGTGGTTTGTATCTCGACACACGCCTTCAGCTGATGAGTATCTGAAAAATGGAATAGTTAGTATTGGAGCAGGTATTGTATGTGCATACCTCTTTTTGCTCTTGGGCGAAGGAGGAGGCAAGGGAGGCAAAGGTCTCTTGAACAACCATATACATATTGTATCTTTAGCCGCTACCATTTGTCGTCTTTGGGATGATCTAGGGAGTGCTAAGGTGTGTCTCCTGACCACTTGTTTAAGAGAAAATTTGACATATGTACTTATAACCGAGCTAATTCAGCTATATGTCACAGTACAACTGAGTGTTGCATCTGGTATCCTTTCAGCTATTGTTAACCCCAAAACCCTTCATAGCCTCATTATTCTTTACCTTAATCCATGTTGGCTTGATGTTTCTGAAACTCTTATGCAAACCATACTTATTTTTGCCCTTGGAACATATACTTTGTTTGTTGTTAAACTATGTCAACTATGTGCATCAATTGTGTTTGTTCTTCTTTTGATGATGTCAAGAGGGGGAAGTATTATAACTGTGTAAGTGTGTGATCCTTTAACTCTTAGGCTAACGTTCACCGTAACATGTTTTGCTTCATGATTAGATGTTCTAATTAGGCTAATGTAGATTGAACCTTTCATATCATGATCATGTTTTATTATGTCTTATGTTAAATGCTTAAAAACGGACTAATCATGGGCTAAGGGGGAACTTCACACATTATTAAAACTTGTCATCATCAAAGGGGGAATTTGTTAGAACCATACTTGGTTGATGATGCCAAGTTTCATTGTCATTTAATGGTTTGCTTCTTAGTTATGATTTATAGCATTTGAAGCTCTCAATTATTTCTCAAGGATGGTGCAAGGATGATCAAAGATGAAGAAAGTCATAGCCTAAGTCGAATGTTGTAAACGAAGTAGTGTAACATTCTTAGTTTGTCAAGTGGCTGCAAAACCATGCAACAGTGCACGTCACTGTGGCACTGTGTTTCTGATACAACGAAAGGAGAAATTTTCGAATGGGTTTATTTGTCAAAATACTCAACTATATCTTTCTAAATGATTTCTGATTTTCAAAGAAACAAATTACAAGTTTGAAAGAGAAAAATTTGCTTAATTGAGAAGCTAAGTACACTTGGTTAATAACCAAGTTCACTTGGTTATTAACCAATGGTCACTTGGTTATTAACCAATGGTCACAAGTAATTTATGGTTCCCATAACAATTATGGAAACACACTTCTTCTTTTCTGAAAAATGGACAGCTCCCTTGAGCCTCACAATCTGATTTTACTAATGAGATTTTGAAATGATTCTTCATCATATTATCTATTGAATAAAAAAAGAGAAGATGGTGTGTTGGGTTCCTTCTTCACACACATCTTCTTCTATAAATAGCCTCCTCATTTCTCATTCAACACCAAGACTTTCAAGAGCATTTATTAAGAAACTTTGCAAATAATTTCTGAGTTTAAAGCTTTGTTTTCAAGTATTTGCAAAATCGTTTTAAGTTTAAAGTCTTCAATCATTTTTCAAAAGAGCTGTAATTCTCCATGTATCAGTTCGCTGCAGTGTGACATCTAAGTTTGTTCCATGATCTCGTGTTTAAGTCTTAATTGTGATCTCCATGTTCATTAAGTGAACGATTGAGATTCAAGACTCTGTAAACCTGTGAGATAGAACACAAAAACTCTTGAAGCGGAGTAGCTTTAAGTTTGAGTGCAACCGGGGTTGGTTGGCGAGTTATTTTCATTGTAAGGGGTTTAGTAAGTTTGAGTAAATTTCTAAACAAGCAATAAAATAACATTGGACGTAGGCTTCGGAGTAGAAGCTGAACCAATTTAAAAACATCGTCTTGTTTGTTCATTTACTTTCACATTCCGCTGCTTATTATTTACTTACTACTCATCTCGTTATTATGTATGCGCCACAGTCTTCCATACTGTGACGTACTGCATATCTCGCTGCCTTGTCTGTGTCACAGTTCTTCATACTGTGACTTAGACCTGCTGTACTTCTTGTGAACTTAAATTCAATTAAGCTTCTCAAGTCTTGTATTTAATTGTTCTTACTTGTGTTATCAAATAAGCAAGTTAAATAGAAATTTTTAAAAGTACACCTAATTCACCCCCTCCCCCTCTTAGGTGTAAATCGTTCTTAACTCTTCAATTGGTATCAGAGCCTCGTGCTCTTGACATTGGTTAATACCAACGAGTTGATCCTTTAGTTATGGACGATTCAAAACACACTAAGTATCCCATCTTCAAGGGAGAAAACTATGCTTGGTGGAAACACCGCATGGAGCACTATGTCAAAAGTGCGGACTATGAATGTTGGTTGATAATTCAAAAGGGTCCCCTCGAAATCTTGGTCACTAATACCGATGGTACTAGTACCCCAAAAAGCGAGGACAAATATGTCGAGGCTGACTATAGAAAGGTCGAGAAAAACTCTAAAGCCATGTCCATCCTTCAATATGGCATTGGTGAACAAGAGATTAACCGGATCTCCGGATGTACTACGACCAAAGAGATTTGGGACACCCTAAGCCTTGCTTATGAGGGAACGTCACAAGTTAAAAAGTATCGTGTTGACCTTCTCATGCAACAATATGAGATGTTCAACATGACAAGAGATGAGTCAATTAATAGTTTGTCTTCACGTTTTTCTAGTATTATCAATGACCTCAAGAGTCTAGGAAGAAACTTTGAATCCGAGGACTTAGTTCGTAAAATTCTTCGTAGCTTAAATGAAAAATGGCAACCGAAGGTTACGGCTATTGAGGAAGCTAAGGACTTGTCTATTCTCACCCTTAATGAACTAATGGGCTCACTTATGGCTCATGAGCTAACCCTCATGAAGCGTTTTAGTGAAAGCTCTAAAGGGAAAGGGCTCGCTCTTAATGCTCTCTCAAGTGATGAGGAGGATGGAGATGACGAGTTTGCAATGTTCACTAAAAACATTGTTGGAATGATTAATGGTCGTAATTTTAAGAGGTTTAGCAATAATACTAGCAAGAGACATTTTCCAAAGAAAAAGTCAAATTCCACTATTGGTTGCTTTAAATGTGGTGACAAGGGTCACCAAATCAAAGAATGCCCAAAGTGGGATGACATCAAGTCTAAAGAAAAACGTGACTTTGCCAAAAGTCAATGCAAAAGCAAAGTTATGTCGGCTATTTGGGGCATGTCTGATTCCGAGGAGGACGATGTCCTTGAGGAAGAATTAGATGCCAAGTTGTGTCTTTCCTCTCATCTCAATAAAGATGTTCCAAAGTCATCAAAGAAAGAATCAATCAAATGTCTTATGGCTCACTCTGTTGATCTCGATTCAGATTCCGACAATGAGGTAAATGATCTCAAGAAAAAGGTTCGATCTTTCTCTAAAGACAAAGTTTGTCTTCTTTTAGACCAATTTTTTGATAAGTGTCGTGTCCAAAACAATAAGCTAGATGCTATGCAAATTGAAATAGAGGACATAGCCGAAGAAAATATCAATTTAAAAGAGTGTCTAAAAGAAGTTAAACAAGTCGGTTCATCATCTTGTCTCGAGAAAGAAATCAAAAGGCTTAAAAAACAAAATCTGATTTTGAGCAAAAAAGCTGAACTGCTACATGTCACAGATACAGCCACTGTGTCATATGAGTCTAACAAGGAAATCGAGTCCCTCACTAAACATGTGTCCTCTTTAACCATGGAACGAGACCAACTTCTAATTGATCTAACAACATGTGAAAGTCGAAAAGAAGATCTTGTGCAAATTTCTGAAATATTAAATGATGAGTCAAGTCATGTGAAAAGTGCTTTAGAACATGCACAAAAATCAAACGATGACCTTCTTGCTCAAATTGAAATCTTACAAAAAGAATTAGCCGAGGCTAAATTGTTTTATCAAAAGTGGGAAGGAAGCCAGAATGTTTTAGAATTTCTTTTAAAACAATCACAAGAATACGAAAAGCTTGAGAAGACTGTTGGACTTGGTTTCAAGCGCAACAGTAACACTCACTGTTGCATTCGAAACCGAGACCCAAGCAAGACTGATTTTCGAAAAAGAAAATATGCTGGCCTTCCTGAATATATTATTTGTAACTATTGTGGCAAGACGGGTCATGTGTTTAATGGTTGTGAAAAGAGAGTCTTTGACCTTGAAAAGAGCACTAAAGTGACTAAACAAATTTGGATTAAGAAAGACTTAGTAAAGCAAACAAGTCTCAAGAAGGGACCCAAATTTATTTGGGTTCCTAAACTAAATGTTTGATTTTTTTATAGGCATTAGTGAGGGGCAGTAACAATTGGTACTTAGACAGTGGATGCTCTCGTCACATGACGGGAAATGAAACCCAATTCCTCTCGCTAGAAGCCTACGATGGTGGCATGGTGACTTTCGGTGACAACAAAAGAGGTGAAATAATTGGTATTGGAAAAGTTGGTAAGTCAAAGTCACTATGTGTCGACAAAGCGTTGCTTGTCAAAGGTTTGAAACACAATCTCTTAAGCATCTCACAATTATGTGATCGTGGTAATATTGTTGAATTTCATGCTAGTGAATGTAGAATTCTTGATGGAAAAACTAGAAAACTCATTCTTGAAGGAAAACGTGTTAAAGATGTTTACATGACTAATCTATGTTCATTGTCCGGTCAAACCCTATCATGCATGAGTGTCCAAAAGAATGACCCTTGGCTTTGGCATAAACGATTAGGCCATGTTAATGCTAGAACACTAAACACTCTCAAGAAACTTGATCTAGTAGATGGCATTCCTAACATAAAATTTGATTTTAAATCACTATGTGATGATTGTGTTAAGGGAAAACAAGTTAAATGCTCCTTTAAATCCAAAAAGTTTGTTAGCACTTCTCGTCCTCTTGAGCTTATTCACATTGATTTATGTGAACCCATGCGCATTGTAAGTAGAGGTGGAAGTCGCTATATTTGTGTCATTGTGGATGATTTTTCAAGATATGTTTGGCTACTTTTCTTAAGTTCTAAAGATCAAGCATTTGATGAATTTTTAATTTGGGTTAAAAAGGTCCAAAATAAATTTGGTTTGAAACTTGTCTCTTTGAGATCCGACCATGGAACCGAATTTGAAAATTCATCATTTGAGGATTATTGTGATGAGCATGGTGTTAGTCATAACTTTTCGGCCAGAAGAACTCCCCAACAAAACGGGGTTGTGGAACGAATGAACCGAACTCTTGAAAATATGGCTAGGACCATGCTTATTAGTTCTAAAGTGCCAAGGAACTTTTGGGCCGAAGCCGTTAACACTTCTTGTTACATGTACAATCGAGTCATGATAAGAAAAATCATTAACAAAACCCCTTATGAGTTATTACGAGGTAGAAAACCTAACATCTCACATTTAAAATGCTTTGGTAGTAAATGCTTCATTCACAATAATGGTAAAGATAACCTTGGCAAATTTGATGCTCGTAGTGATGAAGGAGTTTTTGTTGGCTACTCGGACCATAGTAAAGCTTATAAAGTTTACAATAAGAGAACTATGAAAATGGAAGAAAGCGTTCATGTAATATTTGACGAATCTAGTCTCTTTGTCTCAAATGAACAGGTTGACGAAGAAGAGGAGGATGATGATTTCGAAATTGGGATGATACGTCATAATATGGATCAAGTAGTTGATGAGGCTGTGCAACAATCGGAGCCACTGTTGCATGATGAAGCTGGCCAAAATTCAGGGGGAACTAATCTTCACTCAGCTCAAAATGATGCTAGCTCATCCAGGGGGAATGAGGATGCAAATGAGCATGATGGGGGAGCTTGGATTTTTCCTTGGTCTTCAAATCAAGCAAAGTGAAAAGGGAATAATGATCCATCAACAAAAGTATTTGAAAGAAATGCTAAGTAAGTTTGGGTTGACTAATGCTAAACCTTATGCTACACCTATGGTTTCTAACATCAAACTCGACAAAGACGAAAATGGTAAGAGTGTTAGTGAAACCGTGTATCGAGGTATGATTGGTTCATTACTTTATTTAACCGCTAGTCGACCCGACATACAATTTAGTGTATGCTTATGTGCCCGCTTCCAATCAAGTCCTAAGGAATCACATTTCAAAGCCGTTAAAAGGATTTTTAGGTACTTGGTTGGAACACAAAACCTATGTCTTTGGTATCCATCTTATTATAATCTTGATCTTGTAGGTTTTTCCGATGCGGACTACGCGGGTAGTGTGGTGGATAGGAAGAGCACTTCGGGTATTGCCACTTTTTTAGGTCCTTGCCTCATCTCATGGGCCTCCAAGAAGCAAAATACCGTTGCTCTATCCACGGCTGAAAGTGAATACATCAGTGCAGCGCTCTGTTGCACGCAAATTCTTTGGGTACGACAACAATTGCATGACTACGGTATTATTTTCGACACAACTCCTATCTTTTGTGATAATACTAGTGCAATTAACATCTCAAAGAATCCCATACAACATTCACGAACTAAACATATTGAGATAAGACATCATTTTTTGCGTGATCAAGTTGAGAAAGGAAATATTTGCCTTAGCTTTTGTAGAACCGAAAATCAAATTGCGGACATTTTTACAAAACCGTTAGAAAGAGAACAATTCGTAAAACTTCGGTTGGAAATTGGTTTATTGGATTGCATGTGATTCTAGTTATTTTATTTTCCTAAATGATTGACTAGAGTTGAGAACATTCATATGATTATTTTAGTTGTAGATTAGTTTACTACATGCAAAAATATGGTCCAAAAATATGAATAAGTATGTTTGCACTTAAGTTGATTTTGCATTAAGCCACTCAACACACTCATATCATATCACTCGTATCACTTATCACAAGATTAACCCTCTCAAACCGCTGCCACATCCAAAAATTGGGAGATACATTTGTTCAAATACCAAATTCTCAAAACCCAATGTAGCATGTCCTTCCACATCTGCCACAGTCATGACCACTGTATCACAAACTGAAAATGAAAAGAAAGTGGGTTTGTGAGCAAAAAAAAAAAAAAAAAAAAAAAAATGAAGGGGAGGTTGAGACTTTAAAAGAAAGTGGAGTTTAAAAAAAAAAAAAAAAAAAAAATGAAGTGGAGGTTGAGACTTTAAAAAGAAAGTGGAGTAATAAAAAAAAAATGATTGAGGACGGGTTCTAAGGTGGTCATGGATTCGATTGAGGAAAATAATTCAAATGTTGGGGTTGTTCATGATGAATAAATCCATGAAGACAATGTTAATCCTACAAAGATGTTGTAGCTCAAAAATGTTGTCATTATTCACGGTTGGATGAATCTACTCAAGAAAATTTGACATATGTACTTATAACCGAGCTAATTCAGCTATATGTCACAGTACAACTGAGTGTTGCATCTGGTATCCTTTCAGCTATTGTTAACCCCAAAACCCTTCATAGCCTCAATATTCTTTACCTTAATCCATGTTGGCTTGATGTTTCTGAAACTCTTATGCAAACCATACTTATTTTTGCCCTTGGAACATATACTTTGTTTGTTGTTAAACTATGTCAACTATGTGCATCAATTGTGTTTGTTCTTCTTTTGATGATGTCAAGAGGGGGAAGTATTATAACTGTGTAAGTGTGTGATCCTTTAACTCTTAGGCTAACGTTCACCGTAACATGTTTTGCTTCATGATTAGATGTTCTAATTAGGCTAATGTAGATTGAACCTTTCATATCATGATCATGTTTTATTATGTCTTATGTTAAATGCTTAAAAACGGACTAATCATGGGCTAAGGGGGAACTTCACACATTATTAAAACTTGCCATCATCAAAGGGGGAATTTGTTAGAACCATACTTGGTTGATGATGCCAAGTTTCATTGTCATTTAATGGTTTGCTTCTTAGTTATGATTTATAGCATTTGAAGCTCTCAATTATTTCTCAAGGATGGTGCAAGGATGATCAAAGATGAAGAAAGTCATAGCCTAAGTCGAATGTTGTAAACGAAGTAGTGTAACATTCTTAGTTTGTCAAGTGGCTGCAAAACCATGCAACAGTGCACGTCACTGTGGCACTGTGTTTCTGATACAACGAAAGGAGAAATTTTCGAATGGGTTTATTTATCAAAATACTCAACTATATCTTTCTAAATGATTTCTGATTTTCAAAGAAACAAATTACAAGTTTGAAAGAGAAAAATTTGCTTAATTGAGAAGCTAAGTACACTTGGTTAATAACCAAGTTCACTTGGTTATTAACCAATGGTCACTTGGTTATTAACCAATGGTCACAAGTAATTTATGGTTCCCATAACAATTATGGAAACACACTTCTTCTTTTCTGAAAAATGGACAGCTCCCTTGAGCCTCACAAATCTGATTTTACTAATGAGATTTTGAAATGATTCTTCATCATATTATCTATTGAATAAAAAAAGAGAAGATGGTGTGTTGGGTTCCTTCTTCACACACATCTTCTTCTATAAATAGCCTCCTCATTTCTCATTCAACACCAAGACTTTCAAGAGCATTTATTAAGAAACTTTGCAAATAATTTCTGAGTTTAAAGCTTTGTTTTCAAGTATTTGCAAAATCGTTTTAAGTTTAAAGTCTTCAATCATTTTTCAAAAGAGCTGTAATTCTCCATGTATCAGTTCGCTGCACTGTGACATCTAAGTTTGTTCCATGATCTCGTGTTTAAGTCTTAATTGTGATCTCCATGTTCATTAAGTGAACGATTGAGATTCAAGACTCTGTAAACCTGTGAGATAGAACACAAAAACTCTTGAAGCGGAGTAGCTTTAAGTTTGAGTGCAACCGGGGTTGGTTGGCGAGTTATTTTCATTGTAAGGGGTTTAGTAAGTTTGAGTAAATTTCTAAACAAGCAATAAAATAACATTGGACGTAGGCTTCGGAGTAGAAGCTGAACCAATTTAAAAACATCGTCTTGTTTGTTCATTTACTTTCACATTCCGCTGCTTATTATTTACTTACTACTCATCTCGTTATTATGTATGCGCCACTGTCTTCCATACTGTGACGTACTGCATATCTCGCTGCCTTGTCTGTGTCACAGTTCTTCATACTGTGACTTAGACCTGCTGTACTTCTTGTGAACTTAAATTCAATTAAGCTTCTCAAGTCTTGTATTTAATTGTTCTTACTTGTGTTATCAAATAAGCAAGTTAAATAGAAATTTTTAAAAGTACACCTAATTCACCCCCTCCCCCTCTTAGGTGTAAATCGTTCTTAACTCTTCACTGACGCAGCATAACCAGCCACTCTGCTGCAAAGCTACGATGTGTTCGTGAGAGTAATATGCAGACCTGGTAGCCGAGTACAATATAGACCAATAAGTATCACAATCTCTCTTGGCTGCGAAGAAGCTGTAAGGTATTGCTGATGGAAAACTGATATGCCTGTGCTGTGTTCCTGACCTCCTGCCACTAAAAACTTGGATCCTATTTCATTAAACGCATCTTAAATAGTACTCTATGGAATAATTTCTAATTTAAAGGACATCGGAGTAGTACCTAACGTAGTAACTATTTCAACCGTATAAGTATGGCTCAATTTAATATAAACAAAAAAAGAACAAAAAAACTTATATGAGATTGTCTTATATTTGTGAATTGTGATCAAACAATTAACCACATAATTAAATGAGGAACACAGGCATTTGGGCCGATTTCATAAGTGAGAAAGTCTCATACACGACTCGCTAAATTAGTACTCGATATATCTTTAAATCTAATTCCGAATGCCCCTCATCCTCACCCCAATGCACCCAAAGAGGTAAAAAATTTAACACAGCGAACCGTACAGAAGCAAAGAAATGGTAGTGTCACACTGCCACTGTCTCTACAACTCGGTTCCAATAAATTCTATCATCAAGAGAAACAATTTAGCAATATGAGCAGAATAAATATCTTCTACAAAGAACGGGACAATATGGTTAACTTTAAAGACTCATTTTTATTAACTGAAAGGAGAAAGCATAGGTTTCCTTACGATACATAGAGGTTCGCACCCAAATCGTTGTTATTCCACCGTATCTCAGATCAAGCCAAAAAGTATCAAATGAATAAAACCAGTTTAGATAACAAGGGCATAGAGTATACACTAGTTCTTTGATTTATGCATTCTGAGGCTACGATAGCAAGAAACTTTACTATCCCTGCCAAGCTGCAGTAATAACTTAGCTTCATTCACATTTGACTGCTTCATCAAACAATCAATAACCCTTTGTACCATGCTTACATCTTTTAACCGTAACCGATGATGAAACAACCTCCTACATAACTGAGCAGCAAACTGAAAATCACCATTGCTACAAGCATATTAGCAAAAGTCGCAAGGTCGGGTTCACAATTGGCTTGGTCGAGATAAATCCCGTTACTGCAAAAACCTTTGAACAAGAAATTATAAGTGAACTTATCAGGCGTTACTCCGCGTTCTTAATTTCTTCTATCAATTCAACCGCCTCCTGCATTTTTATCCTGCAACACTAATCCAAACAACCTCATATAGTAACTTATAATATCAGGAACTAAATTATACTAACACATCACACCCCACATTTTCTCACCATCCAAGAACCTTGCTTTCTTATAAAACCCGTCAAGCAACGTATTCAACGTGATCAAATCCGAGCTCACACCCTCCTTCATCTCATCAAGCATCGAAGGCTTAAAGCAGCCAAATCCAACAAACCCATCTCAACTTATCAAAGTCCCCAACTTTTCCGGCAATTCCCGGTAAAGCCCATCAACCTTATCAAATTCCTCACAAGTTACAACTTATACACGCCCCCAAAGGGGCGTTGTACATAGTTCACTCACATTTTAGCTCAGTCATTTCATCGAACATTTGGTGTGCATGATCAAACATCCGATAATTCTTATACAAGGAAAATTAAACGAACAGCGAAACCTTCGTTGGCAATCTCCACGTACTTCTTTTGATCATCGAGGATTTTTTCTATCAAACCGAAGGCTTTATCCCGGGTTAATTGATGAACCATGAATTCATAATAGGACGCTTTACGGCGAAAAGCGACATTACGGGTGTTGGGAAGTTGTCGACGAGGTTTGTGATGTTATTCTCTTTATAAAGGAGTTTGAGAGTTGTAGTTGAGAATGCGCGGGGTAGAAGATGAGAGAATGGTGAGATTTTTGGAATAGCGGGAAAAACTGTTGGAAAAACATCTAATTAAATTGTCGAGCTTAAAATATTATCCTTCATTTGATAGGGTTTATCACAAAAATTCCGATTATCCTACAACCGGTTGCAGTACAACCATTCATAAATAATTGTCGAGCTTAAAATTGTCGAGCTACTCCCTGTCCTGCTGAGTTGTTGTCTTTTGTTTTTTGGACACCATTCATAAATGGAGAGAATCCTAAAAATAATTTCCAATGCATAACACAAAATATAGTCATGTGAGATCTTGTTTGATTCGTCTTAATGAGCACGTTAAGAATATCAAAATTTTTATAATGTTCACACTTATCTAGTAAAATATATTTTCAAAATGAAATGTACATTGACAAACGTGTAAAAGGCAAAGGATATTCATAGCATCAATTAACATCAACAATTACTGAGTAGGGAAATCTACCTTATCAAGGTCCATACGAAGCTCTAGGGATTAGAAGTATACCTCAACGAAGTCCCCTCCTAAAGCAATTAACATTAACATAATCAATACAAGTTCATTCCATTTCCCCTAAATCAAATAAGACTATCAATATAATCACAATCAAAGCAATAACATGAATATATACTTACCACAAGAATCGATCAAGGCAAAGGAACAAGCGATCCGGCACGAACAATCAAAGGTTCCAAGAGGGTTTTGAGAGAGTTTAAGAATTTAGGTTTTTAGATTAAAAAGCGTAAAATGAATTATGAACTAAATCTCTCCTCTTAAACCCTTAATTAATCGTGCGAACCGATCCTGAAAAAAGTCGTACTCGGTCGAGTACGATATGTACTCGATCGAGTACCACTCACTCGGTTGAGTGCCAAAGTCACTCGGTCGAGTACACAAGATCAGAATCACCCAAAAGACACCAGCCAAATTCACTCGGTCGAGTACCTCATGTACTCGGTCGAGTAAGCCCTACTCGGCCGAGTCCCCTACACATAAGAATACGAAGTATTACAGTCATTGCTACCCCAAACCCAGAAAAACTAATTAGAGCGGTTAATTTTTGCTACCCCAAATAATTTGGAACACTTTATTTTTGGAAAGAATAAGTATTACTGCATATTGAATGAAGTAATGAACCATAAAACTGCTTGTATCTTAGTGGTGAGGATTATTTTATTCAATTGGAGATTGGAGATTTGGAGTGACCAAGGTTCAAATCTCAACACGTTAAAACTTTGGTCTTTTTTACCTCTCTTTGCTGGGGCTCAGTAATCAATAATTTAAGATTAAGGGAAAATTAATTTTTTTAATCGACGTAGGTAAGAACTAAGAAGTCTCAAACTACAACCTTACAAGTGAGCTTCTTCTCTTTTTCCACGAATTCATGGTACTAATTTATCAATGAGTATAATTTAGTATTTTTTTTTGGATTTTCACATATTATAATTACTACTTTATTAAGCATCCCCTAATGTTATGACTGATACTTAAAAATTCAGAATTCTTGTTGAAGTATATATAACAAACTTAGTTAAAAAATTACTCGTATATAAAAGGATAGTCAAAAAATTTCCTTACAAAAAGAGAAATAGTTGCTGAATCGTAAATTATTAATGCAAAATTTATAACAAAAAACCGTAAATTCTTAATGCGAAAGTTATAGTAAAAAAACCAAAAACTTCAAAAGTTGAAACAAAAAATAGAACCTTATTAACCTCTAACAAACTTATGAGCGCGATTAAGTAGATTTTATCCCATTGGTAATTTTACTTGTGGTTTATAATTTGGATTTACTATTTTTTATCAATTATTTGTACTTCTTAACCTATTAATTAAAATACTCATGAAAATAATAATAAAAATAAATAGGTAAACAATTGATTGGGCCCGCATAATAACAATTTTTTTTACGCTACCCCATTCATGGAATCCTGGGTTCTCCCCTAATATGGATGACCTTATCATCACTGGAGACGATGAAAGAGAGATTCATCAAATAAGATCAAATCTCTCAATAAGGTTTCATATGAAAGAGTTTGGAGAGCTAACACATTTTCTTGGTCTAGAGGTAGATAGAACGAAAGGTAAGACATGTCGATCATTATGCATTATGCCGGTGATAGAACTAAAGCATTATGCCGGTGATCTGATGAGTCCATTTTATATATAGTTCAACTCCCTATTTTAGCTCAGGTTTATTTGATTATTACACTTCTTTTAATGTGTTTGTGAGCTAATTTCGTGTTCTAGGTGTTTTCATTACATTTTGTAGGAAATAAAGCACTCGGTAGCTTTTTCCCGCCAAATTAGCATTCATCCAAGTTCACGAGGCTAATAAGAGCAAGTCTTGATATCAGGCAAAGGTGTTCCGGGAAGCATAGAGGCGTTTCAGGAAGAAATTGGAAATCCCGAGCATGAAGAAACCAACTTTGGTTGGTGTGCAAATAAAGAAATGAAGCCCAAGATTTGGAGGCTCACAAACTCAACATAAGATGCTGATCAACTTTGGATTTTAAGTATGCTAAATGGTGAGTTTAACCAGAGATTAAAGACGCATTAGGACAAAGCTTTGGATTCCTCATGCATTTAACCAAGGCTTTTAAGAGAATTAACCCGGATAACCACGCCCCGATCGGGGTTTGACTCCCCTAGGTGTTTACGTTATGCTCCTATTTTATTATAAATAGGAGCCTTAATCCGACATTAGGGGATCATCTTGGACATCATTCTACACTCTAAAAACACTATTTTACATAATATCATTAGTCATTAGATTAAGTTTAAAATAGTTTAGTTTCCATTAGTTAGTACAAATAATTCCTTTAAGTATTTCAATTTATATTACAAGTTCATTTGCAAGTTAATTGGTTCCATTGTGTTCTTCAATTCAAAGTTTTATTTCCTTTGTTGAGGTAATTCTGTTTCTTGTATTGTTTTGTTATTTCCTTTGTCATTTCCATTATTAGTTAGTTATCGTGTTTACTTTATCATTTGTTATTAGATTAGTTATCATTATGCAAGAGTAGTTACTTTATCTAGGGAATTAGGGAAGCCATGCATAAATAATATTTGCAACTGTTGAAATGAGATGTTATGATATCAAATAGTTGTTTCTATCATATGTTTGCATTGTATTATTAGTCTTTAATTATTGATCACAATCCTTGATTAAATTCGTTAATTCTTTCTATAAGTCGAGAGACACGTAATTGAATTAGACTAAGCATGTGTTAGTAGATCGACCTAGCCAAAGCGAGAGTTCGTTAGGACTCGATCTATGGTTGACACTAATATCGAGAGGTGGGTGTCTTTAGCCTAATCAATTATCGTTATTATCAATTTCCTAGTTTGACTTGAACATTTACATAATTTGCATGTGTGACCCGAATTTCCTAGACTCTTCCTTTATTATTATTGATGTTTCATAATGTGGGAAATATCGGTATATTCCATACATGAATTTTAAGGATTATAACGAAATTATAATATATGAAATACGAGTCATAAACGAAAAGCATAAAGATTAGAATCAACCTTTTGGTCCTAGCAATATGGCCTAAGAACAATATCGAAATCGATATTCTCCTAATTGTTGCACCCAAGATGCTCTGAGATATGCCTTTTCTTGTGCTAGAAAGAATACAAAAATTACTGATGATTTTTTGTGTCAAGAATTGAATGATGAATTATGTAGAGAAGTAGAGTTTATATAGACCTCTCCTCCTCTCTCCTTTTACACGTCCAAATAGAAGTCTAGTAGAGGGAGGAGTCTTCCCTCTTTTTCTTCTACTTGTATTAGGAATTGGAGTCAAGATATGAGTCTACCTTCTTTTATTTATTTAATGTATAATAATATGTGTATGTATTATTATAATATATACGTCAATTATAAACATCGTATATTTATAATTTGCTAATTAAATATAACAGTTTATATTTAATTACGAATTAACATTTAATTCGTTTAAGCTTACATTATTTAATCGTATTAAATAATTACATTATATACATTAATTAGATATAACAGTTTATATTCAATTACGAATTAACATTTAATTCGTCTCAGCCAGTATTATTTAATCGTATTAAATAATCGTATCATCATTACATTGACTAACCTTTTAGTCATATACATCGACTAACCTTTTAGTCATATAAGGCATCAATATGATTATATTATTCATATAATCATATCTCTCAACACATCCTTTAGGTGTGACTTTTAGGGACCAGTTGATCACCGCCATTAAAATGACAATAACGTCAAACTTCTAGCAAGCCAACCGTTATCGATAAACGTTAATCAACTGATAAGAATACTAAGTATACCCTGTGAACCTGTAAGAGATTTATACACGTTATCACACTAACTGTGGAGGACACTAGCTCCAACAATCTCCCACTTGTCCTCACAAGTGTATGTGCGATAGCCGATTCTCATATCCAAAATTTCTCTCACTCAATGTAAAACAATTTGCAAAGTCCGTATTCACAAAGGTCGTATTTTACAAGTAATCAGTATCAAGAGTGGTTTTCCCGACTAGAGAGTAACTTAACTGATAAACGAATCATTATTCGAGCATGGCCATGAATTTCAGTTACAACTCCTCGAGTGGCCCTGAGAAATAACAAAACCTGATAAAGGTTGGATATTTTCTTCAACTCGAATCCTGCAGATACAAGCACAGTATGAAATGACCCAGTAAAAATCTGCTTAGCCTCCTGTTACGGTCGACCATGAGAAAGAAACCAAAGTCACCCAAAAACTGCCTTAATCTCAAGAGACAGTCGATAGTCAAAAGAATCGACTCTAGGAACACTATGGACGTCCAATCCACGACCTGGCACTGAATGTTTTTACACATTTAGGACTCCATAACGTTGTCACGATGTCCTACGAGGTATCTTTATAACTCGTATATGTGATCGATCAGTCAACCGTTTGACTTATGGCTCGTTGAACCCACCATCAATCAACTTCACAATATAATTGCCAGAGTTATCAGCTCATGTGGGCGATTACGGACCAAAACAAATATAATGTAATTCAGTTCACTTTGTGGCGTTCAATGTTGTCGTACAATCCACATGAAAAACAAAATATGAAACAATACGATGATGTTATGAAATAGTATATGAAAAAGAGACATTTATCTAATCCATATATACAGCTACTACAACTCAGGAACACGTTTAATTCCCATGGAAATAATGTGCCCTTCATGCTTATCATATTTTAACGGTTTAGTGAGAGGGTCCGCGATGTTGTCATCCGAAGCAATCTTGTCTATCACTATCTCCTTTTGCTCCACGTAATCTCGGATCATGTGAGCCTTCCGAAGTACATGTCTAGACTTGTTGCTAGACTTAGGCTCCTTAGCTTGGAAGATGGCACCTCTATTATCACAATAGATGGTGATTGGGTCATTCGAACTAGGAACTACGGTTAGTCCTTGTAAGAACTGACGCATCCATATAGCTTCCTTTGCAGCTTCCGAAGCGGCATAGTACTCGGAGTTGTAGAATCTGCTATAACACTTTGTTTGGAACTTTTCCAACTGACCGCAGCGCCATTAAGAGTAAAGACGAATCCAGACTGAGATTTCGAGTCATCTCGATCCGTTTGGAAGCTAGCATCCGCGTAACCGATTGCGCATAGCTTAGTATCTCCTCCATAAGTCAATACCCAATCCTTAGTCCTTCGTAAGTACTTAAGGATGTTTTTAACAGCCATCCAGTGTGTTTCACCTGGATTGCCTTGGTACCGACTCGTCATACTCAATGCATATGCCACGTCTGGACGCGTGCATATCATGGCATACATGATCGATCCTATGGCTGATGCATAAGGAACACGTCTCATGCGCTCGACCTCTTCCGATGACTTGGGTGCCTGAGTTTTACTCAAATGCATCCCATAAATCATTGGAAGGTACCCCTTCTTGGAGTTGGTCATGCTAAAACCTCTCAAGAATCTTATCTATATAAGACTCCTGACTGAGTGATAACATCCGTCGTGATCTATCTCTATAGATACGGATCCCCAATATGCGTTGTGCCTCACCCAGATATTTCATCTGGTAATGGTTCTTTAACCATACTTTTACCGAAGATATGAGAGGAATGTCATTCCCAATCAAGAGTATGTCAACGACATACAATATTAAGAAGACAATTTTACTCTCACTCGACTTGACATATAAGCATGGTTCCTCGACCGATCGAGTGAAACCATTCTCTTTTATCACCTGGTCGAAACGATGATTCCAACTCCGAGAAGCTTGCTTAAGTCCATAAATGGAACGCTTAAGCCTGCACACTTTCTTAGGATTTTTAGGATCAATGAAATCTTCGGGTTGTACCATGTACAATTCCTCCTCCAAATAACCGTTTAAGAAGGCGGTTTTCACATCCATCTGCCAAATTTCATAGTCATGAAAAGCGGCAATCGCTAAGATTATCCGAATGGAACGCATCATAACTACATGTGCAAAATTTTCATCATAATGCAATCCTTGCACTTGAGTGAAACCTTTTGCCACTAGTCGTGCCTTATAGGTGTCTGGTTGTCCTTCTACATAATGCTTTATCTTATAAAGCCATTTGCACTGAATAGGTCGTACCTTATCAGGCAAATCAACCAGATCACATACGTCATTCTCATACATGGAGTCCATCTCGGATTGCATGGCTTCAAGCCATAGCTTAGAGCCGGAACAGGTCATGGTACCTTTATAGGTAGCGGGTTCGTTACTCTCTAGGAGTAAAATGTCATCTCTATCATTCTCGTCGACCATACCAATGTTTCTGTCTGGAAGAATGGAGACTCTACCCGACCTCCTAGGTTCCTGAGGAATATTAACCGTAGAAGAAGTTGAAGGAACATCTTCCTCCATCGGTTGCTCGGTTGTTGGTTCTTGAATCTCCGACAGATCGAAGGTTCTATTACTTGACTTGTTCTCGAGAAACTCTTTCTATAAGTACGAACACTTGCCGCAACAAAAACTCGATGTTCGGTAGGCGAATAGAAGTAATGACCAAACATTCCTTTTGGATAACCAATAAAGTATATCTTGACCGATCGCGGGCCGAGCTTATCCTCGTGTCTCCACTTGACATAAGCCTCGCAGCCCCAAACCCGAATAAAGGACAAGTTAGGGACCGTTCCCTTCCATATCTCATATGGACTTTTGTCTACAGCTTTAGACGGACTTTGGTTAAGTATTATAGCAGCTGACAAAAAAGCAAAACCCCATAATGAATCAGGTACTACCGTGTGACTCATCATGGATCAAACCATATCAAGTAATGTTCGATTTCTCCGTTCGGACACACCATTTAATTGAGGTGTTCCAGGTGGAGTTAACTGTAATACTATGCCACAGTCTTTAAGGTGTTGATCAAACTCATTTGAAAGATATTCGCCACCACGATCTGATCGAAGTGCTTTAACCTTTCTTCCTAGTTGGTTCTCAATCTTATTCTGGAATTCCTTGAAATTTTTAAAGGACTCGCTTTTATGCTTCATTAAGTAGACATATCCGTATCTACTCAAATCATCCGTGAAAGTGATAAAATATCTATAGCCGTCTCTTGCGTTGATTGACATAGGTCCACATACATCAGTATGTATGAGTCCTAATAGGTCATTAGCACGCATTCCAACACCTTTGAAGGAAATTCGAGTCATTTTGACGATAAGACATGATTCACACGTGTCAAATGATTCGTAATCAAATGGGGAGATAGTCCCATTCTCAATGAGCTTCTTTACACGTTTTTCATTTATGTGTCCCATACGACGGTGCCATAGATAATTTTGATCTTTGTCACCAACCTTTACTTTCTTATTATTCACGTGTAATATTTATGTTGTTTGATCTAAAGATATAAATGCCATTCATGGAAACTGCTTTGCCATAAATCATTTCATTCAAAGAAAAAATACAGCTATTGTCTTTTATTGAAAATGAAAAACCGTCTTTATCAAGTTTGGAAACAGATATAATGTTCTTAGATAAACTGGGTACATAGTATCAGTTATATAAATACAACTCAAATCCACTCGGGAGTTGGATTACGTATGTTCCCATTGAGACTGCAGCAACTTTTGCTCCATTCCCTACTCGCAGGTCCACATCACCCTTTGCGACAGGTGTGATATTTTTTAGGCCCTGCAAATGATTACACAGATGAGAACCACAACCAGTATCAAGTACCCAAGTTCCGAAACTTGCATGGTTAATCTCAATCATATGAATATAAGATGACATACCAACAGGAGTGACGCGGCCTGCTTTTATGTTCTCACGGTACACTGGACAGTTCCTCCTCCAATGCCCATTCTTGTGGCAATGGTGGCATTCAATGTCACTGTCCTTGCTCTTTGCCTTGCCTTGTGAGCTACTAGTCTCACCAGGCCCACTCTTACCCTTTCCTGACTTCTTAAACTTTGGCTTCCCTACATTTAGGTCGCCATGAGCCTTGCCCTTACCTTTGTTTTTGTTGGAAATCATGAGAACATCTTGCTTCATGCTCCCACTCAATTTCAGATCCTTCTCGGTCTGTACGAGAAGTGAGTGTAGCTCATGAAGACTTTTCTTCATGTCATTCATGTAGTAATTTGCCCTGAAAAGGGCAAAATCATCATGAAGTGAATGAAGCACACGGTCAATGACTATGCTCTCACTGATTTTGCAATCAAATGCCTCCAGTTTCTCGACATTCTCAATCATATCAAGAATGTGTGGGCTAACCGGTTGGCCCTTCTGGAGTTTCGCCTCAAAGAAGCGACAAGTATGCTCATAAGTAACGATTCTCGGTACTTTTGAGAACTCATTAGTGAGCGTGGTGAAAATCTTATTTGCACCTTGGGCAATGAAGCGTCTTTGCAAATTGGTTTCCATTGCAAAAATGAGTACGTTCTTTATCGCACCCGCTTCCATAACGAAGTCATTATAAGCATGTGACTCGTTAGCTCTCGCATTGGGGCCTGGGTTTGGCGGTATTGGCTCAGTCAAGTACTGGAGCTTGCCGTCAGCAATGGCTGCATTCCGTAATGCCGCCTCCCAGTCCGCAAAGTTGGACCCGTCATTCTTCAGTCGCGTGGACTGATTCATGTGGTCCATGAAAGTTTTAAGCCAGGAATCACGTGCGAGTGTGGCACTTGGCATAGGGACATCATTATGGCCAGCCATTTGTTATAGCAGTATTATCAATATAAGAAGAATTCTACACTGCAAAAAAGAAGAAAAAATATAACAATAAGCATACTCATCGATATGAATTAAGTCTATTGCAAAAACTCGTTTAATGCGAAGACTCAAGCATTTATACAATTGACCTCCCTCAAGAATTATATAAATGATCCCAAGACTCAATTATCTGTAAATTGATAAACCAGCCTTTTGGCTAATTCTACCTTTAGAATTCTTGGTCGATAACATTTTATCTTTAGTCCATCATAATCACGAGAAACTCTTCGGATTATGATGTTGAGGTAAAATAAGTCAACACATACTACTTACCCAACGTAGAAGGGGTCATATGGAGATGAAGGTCCTATATGCCTACCGACGAAGAAGGGATTCATAGTAGTTTGGCCTATAAATACTAGTCTCAATTTTAGGTTTTAGAGGAAGATCCCATCAACTTTATTTTAATTCATTTTAAGTGAACTAATATCTAGCATGCAGGAATGAATAAACTAAGATGATGGCTTAAAATTCGTGTGACATCTTTATGTCCATGATAACTAACATCCAAACAATATGAATTAATTTTCATACAATTTTAGTAGTAGGTGGTTTGGTTTAGGCGGAATATGATGCACTAACTATCATGTGATGAAAAGCAACTAGAACGAAAAATACGTAAAATTACAAAGTCCTAGTGTGGCATATCTACCAAAATGAAAAAAAATACAACTTTGGAATCCATCCATGATTGGACACGAAAAGCTTGTCTTGATGTTCCATCTTGGTCCATGTAACGGGAGTGAGCAATCCGATCTCCATCTTTAGTCTTCTCAAATTTTATTTAATAAATTACAAATATAAACCTATTTACATTCTAATTTAAAAAAATATAACTTCAAAGAAAATAAAAGGAGATTCGAGATCTCAAAATTACATCAAGATCATGTTTCCATCATTACGAAAACATAATCAACTAAGGCCACACTAGGTAATACAAATTACAACCAATTGCAAAATACGTAAATAACCATTCAACAAAATAAAATACATCAACAATAAATTAATCATTCAAGACATAATTCCTTAATTATGTAGAGTAATTTATCCAAACCACCTATTTAAAATGATCAAAATTATGTGACAATTCCTTAATTACTCACAATAATTCCAATCCAATTCATATTATCATATAATATGAATTAATCCAACATTATTTTAAACCCTTTTAAAATAATTGGGTATCCAAAAATTGTGAACGTTTTCACAACAACAATTATACATTATCAATATAATGCATAAATAAAAAACGGCCAACTTAAAAAACAAAAAATCCGAAAGAAAAAAAATCCGATTTTTTTTTTTTAACCGAAAAAAAAACCATCCGAGATTAAAAAAAATTTCCTGAAAAATTTAATTCAATATTTCATTCATGAAAAATCATATAAAATAATTTCGTAGCCTTGGCTCTGATACCACTTGTGGGAAATATCGGTATATTCCATACATGAATTTTAAGGATTATAACGAAATTATAATATATGAAATACGAGTTATAAACGAAAAGCATAAAGATTAGAATCAACCTTTTGGTCCTAGCAATATGGCCTAAGAACAATATCGAAATCGATATTCTCCTAATTGTTGCACCCAAGATACTCTGAGATATGCCTTTTCTTGTGCTAGAAAGAATACAAAAATTACTGATGATTTTTGTGTCAAGAATTGAATGATGAATTATGTAGAGAAGTAGAGTTTATATAGACCTCTCCTCCTCTCTCTTTTTACACGTCCAAATAGAAGTCTAGTAGAGGGAGGAGTCTTCCCTCTTTTTCTTCTACTTGTATTAGGAATTGGAGTCAAGATAAGAGTCTACCTTCTTTTATTTATTTAATGTATAATAATATGTGTATGTATTATTATAATATATACGTCAATTATAAACATCGTATATTTATAATTTGCTAATTAAATATAACAGTTTATATTTAATTACGAATTAACATTTAATTCGTTTAAGCTAACATTATTTAATCGTATTAAATAATTACATTTTATACATTAATTAGATATAACATTTTATATTCAATTACGAATTAACATTTAATTCGTCTCAGCCAGTATTATTTAATCGTATTAAATAATCGTATCATCATTACATTGGCTAACCTTTTAGTCATATACATCGACTAACCTTTTAGTCATATAAGGCATCAATATGATTATATTATTCATATAATCATATCTCTCAAACACATCCTTTAGGTGTGACGTTTAGGGACCAGTTGATCACCGCCATTAAAATGACAATAACGTCAAACTTCTAGAAAGCCAACCGTAATCGATAAACGTTAATCAGCTGATAAGAATACTAAGTATACCCTGTGAACTTGTAAGAGATTTATACACGTTATCACACTAACTGTGGAGGACACTAGCTCCAACACATAAACCCAACCAAACCAATCGATAACCGACTTTGATAGAATATAATTCACCCCATAACAACTTGTATAACAACTCTCATCTCCTTGTGTTCGACCTCTATTACTACATTCATTTGTGTCTAGGGTATTTATCTTTGATTAGGTGTGCGATAGCCCTATCAGCCGGTGATGATGACACATGTCGATCAACTACCGATTATATGTTCAGCTTGGTTCGGGTTCTGTTTAGTGATGTAGTAAGAGACAACCTACTATATCATTGTCGAGCATAAATGCAGAGTTTAGAGCAGAAGCGACGGCAACTCAAGAGTGTGTGTGGCTAACACAACTCCGGAACGATCTATATCAAACAGTTGATTCCGGAGTGAAGGTCTATTGTGACAACATGTCAGCAATGCGATTAGCATAAAATCTTGTTTTTCATGCTAAGATAAAACATAATGTTGAAGTACAGTATCATTTTGTACGAGAGAAGGTTCTAATATGTGAGATTCATTTGGACTATGTCAAGACCGATGATCAAGCGGCCGATATCTTTATCAAAGGACTGAGAGGACCGAAATTCGAGAAATTTTGATCTAAACTTGGTATGATTTCTCGATTAGCTCTAGGAGAGAGTAGACGTTGAGGGGGAGTGTTTAAATCCAACAATTATACTCTAGTCATTCACACATGGATTGCTAAATGTTATTACTCAATGTCAAGTTTAATGTCTTACCTATCTATAATTGACTCATGGAAAATAAGGGGTAAAATATGGTTGCCCAACTATTTCTCATTTTGCAGGCTACCCTAGGATTTAATGTCAATAGTATTATGTTGCATAGTTTTAAGTCACTATAGCAATAGTACTTTTCATAGGATATAAATAGTCTAATTTTCCGTATGAGAAATTAATAGGATATAAATATATTAGTTGGGAGCCCTCAACCATCACCTTAAAGTTTTGGTTGAAATGGTATCAGAGTCAGTATGACCAGAGGCTTTTACTTCTATTATTATTATTATTATTATTATTATTTTAATTTTTAGAAAAACCGCAACTTTTATTAAGATCAACAACAAGTAAACAAAATTAGTGGGAAACCGAGATACTATCTGGGCTCCCACTCCCTTAGAAATAGCAAAGCTAAGTATAGTAAAAATGTAAGCGGCAGCACGAGCCCCGACTCCCCTAGCGAAGAGAAAGAGAAAGGTAAGAAACCATAACTGATCGCCTCACACAAGCCCCGATACTTATTATTATTACTGTTACTTTTTAATACTAATACCTTTTATTATGATTAACAACAAGTTCACAAAAAATCAAACAAATCAAATTCTAGTAAAAATGTAAGCTACAGCTCGAGCCCCGGCATCCTGAGACATCGATAATTTATGAATCCGCTTGAGCAAGGCAACAACATCTGTGTCTAGCTCCCCCAACGAAGAGAAGGAGAAAGGTAGAAACCATAACCCGCCGCCGCCATTATTATTATTATTATTATTTATTATTATTATTATTTTTTTTTATGCGCGCAAGTTTCATTAAAATAAAATGTAAAGTTTACAAAAAGTTGGCGGGGAGCTGAGAGACAATCTGGGCCCCACCCCCTTAGCTATAGAAAAACTAAGTCTAGTGAAGATATAAGCGACCACCCGAGCCCCTGCATCCTGAGATACCGAGAATTTCTGGATCCGCTTGAGCAAGTCAATAGCGTCCGAACCAAACTCCCCAAGTGAAGAAAAAGAGAAGGGTAGGAAACCATATCCAGCAGCCGCGCACAAATCCCTATACTTAGCACACTTGCGCTGAGCAGTATCAGCGACAACCCGTCCCGGCACAAAATCGGTCAGTCCAGTCTGCGTTAAGGGGGAAGAGCCTGTCAAATCAACACACACATCACGCCCTCTGTCCCAGGAATAAAGCAGCAAATCCGCAGGACGAAGAGATCCGCCGTGGCCATCAACTAAACCGATATCCACCTCCCTGCCCGTAGAAATACCAGACCTATAACAAATGTCGAATAAGGTGTCACGAACAAGGTTATGCCGATGCTTGACCCCCACGGTGCCAGTACAAGAGACAGCGTGGTCCCCATAAATATCATCAGCAAAAACCTGAGAGCAAGCAGGACAAGGCCTAAATACCACGAATAAAGGAACACCCAGACGATATCCCAGCACACTACGGTAAGTCCTCCCGTTCATAGTCTGACCCAACCCAGAGATAAGAACCGCACGCAACCAATCAGAGGAGTGGGCACCAAGCTGGGACTTCCACAATGCAAGCTGACGCGGTGTCAAAGAGTAAACAGATTCTGCAGTAGCAGCAATCCTCGCAAAATATATATCTGCCAATTTTTTCATAAGTTTGGGGGCAGCGATTTCACTAGGATCACGTAATAAAGTAGTAGCATCCGAAAACACCTGCAAGGCATCATCAAAAGTAGGACCAGCATCCACAATACCAGAAGGCCGTAAGAGCTGAGCTTGCAAATCGGCAGACTGCAAACGGGACGCCAAAAAAGCATAGTACAAAACATCCCCGGCAGCATAAACACCGAGCCCACCAAGATGAAAAGGGAAAGTGGCAAGGCGCCACTGCCAATCCCCAAAACCTGGCCCAGACGCAGTGACAATGCGTTCCAAGCTAGAACGAAGTGCTGCATCAAAACGAAGATGGACAGACCCAAAGACTCTCAGCGAACATGTACGGAGGGTAAAGTAGAGCTTATAAATACCAGTACAAGCTCGAAGCAGAAGCAGCTCACATTGCGGGTCCTCAATCCTAGCAACCAAATCCATAAGCTCGATGGTCTTAGTCACTCTCTTCGCTACAAGCTCACTGCCAAAACTAGGGCAAGTACTGACAGGCCCACCTAAAACAGAGACACCACGCAAAGGCCGAACAATAGAAGGAGGGAAAACACCAGGAAGTCGACTCCGGGGATCCTCAGTAGGCCAAAAAACCTCAGTCTTAGCGACATTAAGATGGAGACCAAACTGAGGACCATCTGCCATAATCAAATCCAACATCTTCCCCACCTCCAAAGTATCCCCAACAATGGTGCCATCATCCAAGTACCAAGCCTGCAAACTCAAATCAAAAGAGTCCCGTATCTTGCACACCAAGGGATGCAAAACCAAAGCGAAAAACAAGGGGCCTAAAGGATCACCCTGCTGGACTCCCTGACAAGACCACATACAATGTTCTCCATAAAAAAGACGGGCAGGACGAGAGTAACAGAACTCCACCCAACGGGAAAGAATCGAGCAACGACGGCGAACTTCCAGAAGCATGGTAACACGATCAACAAGGTTGAAAGCATTCTGGAAATCAACCAGCAACATAGAAAGCCCCACATCCCCACCACGAGCCTCAATGAACCGATTCAAGGCATGCAAGACACTCTCTCTTCCACCGGACACCTCAACCCCAAACTGAAGACCAGCAATATAAGAACACAAAGAGGGACCAACCAAACAAGCACCTACCTTAGAAACAAGACGTCTCCATACGGTGGCAACAGCAATAGGACGAACACCACCACCAGGTTTAACAAGTGGCGTGAGCGGAGCGCTGGCAATGTACTCACCAAGCGCTAGTGGACATCTGCCCTCAAGAAAAAGATTGACCACCCTAGTAATAGAAGCAATCAGATCATCAGAGATAGCCACAGCAGCGCCACTCAAACAGTCCATAAGGTGTTGGGCACGAAACCCATCCCTCCCACAAGAAGTGCCACGCGGGAAACTACGAATCATATCCAAAACCACAGCCGAAGAGGCAACAAGAGAAGGATGATGCACAGGCAAAGGAGTCAAGGAAAAAGATGGGGCGACCGGGTGCTTCTCTCGCAAAGCCCCAAGAGTGGCATCAGAATAGGGGGCAACGCCAGAGGAAGAAAGCACCTTAACAGCAGCAGTATAGTGGCCATCACAAATCTTCCTCCGACATTGGCGGAGGTTAAGCTCACTCAAATCCAGATCCTCCTCCACTTGAAACGAGGGAGGTACCTCATCCAAACACTCCTGCAAAAGCTGCAAACCACCTCCAGGCACTCCCCAAGCGAGAATAGCCCTGGTAATACTCTCCTCCTGACACTGTCGCCTAATAGCAGTCCTACACTCAAGATTAATCCTAGGAGCGAAGGTCTTAAGCAGACAAAGAGGCAACACAAGCAAACGAATCCAACAGGAGAGGTCACCAGGAGAGTCAGCCACATCATCCAAGACCCCCTTTAAAACCCGAGCAAACCCAAGACGACACTTAGGAGGAATAGATTTCACGGTGCGAAGCCCAAAAGAAAATAAACAATCAAGTGAAGACACTAACCACTGAACAGGCTCAACCCCATCATCAGACGAAAGAACCGAGTGAGACGGCGATGAAGGTCTAGGGATACCGTGAATAATAAAGCTAACGATGCCATCACCACAATCCGGAGGCGCAACAAAATCACCCCGACTATGCCGACACCTAGAGCGAAAGTTATGGGTTTTAAAGCACTCCCCACACAACCAAAGCCCCATTCGCTTCAAAGTAATCTCGGCATTAGAGAAAACCGTCAGACTATCAGAAAGAGTGTGACGCGTCAAACCCATAGCACCATCAAGGCATTATTATTATTATTATTATTATTATTATTATTATTTTTTTTTTTTTTTATTATTTTTTTTAATAAGATGCGCGCAGCTTTCATTAAAATAAAATGTGAGTTTACAAGAGGTTGGTGGGGAGCCGAGAGACAATCTGTGCCCCCACCCCCTTAGCTATAGAAAAACTAAGTCTAGTGAAGATATAAGCGGCCACCCGAGCCCCTGCATCCTGAGATACCGAGAATTTCTGGATCCGCTTGAGCAAGTCAATAGCGTCCGAAAAGAGTACAATTTTAGTTCAGACTCATTAAGTTTGATTTAATTCATTTTAGTTCAGTTCTGATTAACTCAGTTCATTTCGGTCAATTTTAGACCAAAAGAATGTCTTAGCCGATTACACTGAGCTACGTTAGCCACAAGTTGGCGCCTTAAGATGCTATTTGTAACGTGCATATTTAAACCTAGTTGGTCTCTCTTGTGACGGTCACAAGCTTGTGACGGACTAAATGTGACCATTTTATGATAAAAAGTAATCATCCATAAAATGTTACCAGTCAAATAATGGTTACATTTTCCATAAAAATAGTCACATTTGCTCCGTCACAAATTTGTGACGAAAAGTGTCCGTCACAAATGAGAATTTGTGATTTAAACCACATCTTATGACAATAGATGTGGTTTAAATCACAAAGTGTCCGTCACAAATCTATAGATAAATCTTTTACAATAATGGAACATAGATTTATAAAGCTTTTACAATAATGGAACCTTACATCTTATTATCTCTAATTGTAATCTCCATAATCTTAATCTTTTTCTTAATCCGAACTTGTCGAAATTCTACTAAATCCGAACATCCTCCGGGGCCTAAACCATTGCCCATCATAGGCAACATACACCAGCTCGGCGACAGACCACACCGTTCTGTCGCCGAGCTATCAAAAAAGTATGGTCCCATAATGTCCCTCAAATTAGGGACTAAGACAATTATAGTAATATCATCCCCTGACGTAGCAAAAGAAATGTTCCTTAAGCATGACTTAACATTTTCTAGTAGAACATTCCCTGACGCGGTCAGGATGTCGAACCATCATAAGCATTCCATGGTTTGGCTCCCAGTAGGACCGAAATGGCGTGACCTTAGGAAAATCGCGGTAGTTCATTTATTCACTAACCACCGACTTGACTCGAGCCAAGGTTTAAGGCAGAGAAAAGTGGGTGAGTTAGTTGATCACATACGATATTGTTGTGCGAAAGGGCAGGTTGTTAGCGTAGCCAAGGCCGCTTTTACTACTTCACTGAATTTGTTGTCCAACACGTTTTTTTCAATCGATTTAGGTAGTCATGATTCGTCGAGTTTGCAGGAGTTTAAGGACATTGTTTCGGCTTTGTTGGAATTAGGTGCGAAGCCAAATGTTTCGGATTTTTTCCCGATGATTAAGTACTTGGATTTGCAAGGACTGTCGAGAAAGGGTTCGGTTTATTTTGAGAAGATGATCGGAGTTTTCGATAGGATTATCGAGAAAAGATTGAGTGAAGGTAGGATTGTAAAAGATGATGATGTTCTTGATACTCTACTTAAGCTGGTTGAAGATAATGAGTTGAGCCTTGAAGATGTCAGACATATGCTCATGGTAAGCTTTCTGTATTTTAAGCAAATAATTAAGAAGTGATTAGTAGTCCCGGTCAATTGTTGTCCTTTTATTTTGCCACAAAGGCCAAGGAACGAGTGAGAGACCATTTGTGATTTCACTTAGTAGATGACAAGTGGACAATAGTCTTATTGAGTGATTAGAATACTCATAGAAATTCTTCCAAATATAGAAAAGATACAAATGACTGAGACACCCTAAAAATGAATAAGACAATAATTGACCGAGACGGAAGGTGTAATATTTTTTTGGCCGATTTGAGGTGCATTTCTATTTTCAAATGGAGCTAGCTATGGTCAATAACCCGATATAAACCAAAGAAAACTATGGGTCTTTGTGGCAAAATAAACAAAATGATGACCCGATTCGAACCTGAAATATTGGGGTCATAACAAACCGAGCCTAGCCCGAGCTTGACCTTGCTTGGCGTGTGCTCCCCACAAAAATTGAGCTCGAGCCTAGCTCGAGTTTATTACCTAAACTTGAAAATTTTAGCTCATTACCATGTTCGTGTGAGCCTATATATAGTTGTTAAGTTATTTCATTTCTTCTCTTTCAATAGTTTCCATAAAAGGATTTGGCAATTACATATAAAAATATTGAGCAAATTAATAAAGACATTTGATATGGTTATACAGAGATATAATCATGATAATTATATATTTTTTAATAGAATACGAGAAAAATATTAGTTTTGTCACACAAGTTCGAAGGTTAGCTCGACTTGCCTCGTCAAGTTATGCAGCCGAACTCGCACGAAACGAGCTTTTAGCAAGCCGAGCTCGGCTACTCGCGAGCTGTCTTGTTTCGTTATCACCCCTACCTATAGAGCATGACCTGATCTGACTCTAAATAGAGCAAAATACTCGAACCCAAAATGATTTGACTCTAACAACACATCACACCTAAATATGACTTGAATTTTTGCTCAAAGTGACTCGACCGATACTAGCACGCTGGGGAAATGGGAACTAAACTCTTATATATCTTGATCACATGTATCACTTCTCATATATACTTTTGGTGTGTATTAGGATCTATTTATAGGCGGAACAGAGACAACCTCCAGCACATTAGAATGGGCAATGACAGAACTACTACGCAACCCAGAAAAAATGGTGAAAGCTCAAGAAGAACTAGACCAAATAATTGGCAAAAATATTGTAATAATTCAAGAATCCGACATCTCAAAGTTACCATATATTCAAGCAGTGCTGAAAGAAAGATTCCGGTTACACCCACCAGGTCCATTCTTGGTACCCCATAAAGCCGATAAGGATGTAAAACTATGTGGGTTTTCCGTACCCAAGGATGCACTAGTATGGGTAAATGTATGGTCCATTGGCCGTGATTCAAGCGTATGGCCAAACGCTCTTTCATTTTTGCCCGAAAGGTTTATGGAAAGTGAAGTCGATTTTAAGGGCGGAAGTTTCGAGCTAATACCATTCGGTGCAGGAAGAAGGATTTGTCCCGGGATTCCACTCGCTTATAGAATGGTGCATATAATGTTAGCGACTCTTCTTCATTCGTTTAATTGGAAACATGCTCATGGATTAAGTCTAGAAGATATAGATATGGAAGAAAAATTTGGAATGACATTGCAAAAGGTTCAGCCACTTCAAGCTATTCCTCTTATAAGATCATCTGGATGACATTTATAAGTAAATCTGCTCCATTAACTTGAAAATAGATCTCTCTTTTCTTATATCTTTTAATGCCATTGGCATATAAGAACAACTCCAATGGTTGCATTTAAGGTTCTGCTTGCAATTATTGTAAATTGTCAAGCAGTATGCTAACCATTGGAGAACAATAATATGTTCCTACTTGTAAGCCGGTGTAGCTTTGTCAAGGTACGCAGCTTGAAATAAAATAAACAATTAAAAAACAATTAAATAATGTATACTACAATATTTATTTGTTATGTGGGACCTTGTAGGCTAGATTATTTGTAGTTACCATTGGAGGGTATTGTAGCTTGAAAGCATTTTTGCTTGAAAAAAAGATGTCTCAAAGCAAACTACAAGGTCTTGTAGCTTGCCATTGGAGTTGCTCTAACATCTGATTTAATTCGAGTTGGGTACTGCGGATTTAAGGGGGCCACATGATCTCCAAGTAATTTAATAACCTCCAAATGTGTATAGTATCTACATTATATAAAAAAACATTTATTGTCTTTCTATTGTTTGATGAATTTAAGGAATAAAGAAGTAAATTGGTCCCACCCACCCACCCGCCTTCCTAGTACCCACGTATACCTGACAAATGGGTCAATCGGATCGCATTCGGGTATTAGAGTATACGTGGGTATTCGGGTATTCGGGTATAAGCTAATAAGCTAATAAGCTCAATCATTCGATTCGAGTCTGGAGTCAAGGGTTGGCTCGGAGAGGAAAGCCGATTGAGCTTATTAGCTTATTCAGGTTGTTTCCACCTGCTCGCGAAAGATCTAACACTGGTCCTGCTATTAGAGTAGGATTCTGTCTCCCCCGGAATGCCTCTAAAGTAAGAGCGCATGGTCGCATATTGGGCAAGCCACGCTCCTGCCGCATTTATTTATTATTTATAAGATTATCAAAAGTCTTAATCCGTCAAAATGTGAACAAAGGTGGAAACTTCGCCAACGCTTATGTCCTTTTGTATTGATTCATATTGATTTGTGGGGACCCTATAAGAGGGCTTCTTTGACAAGGGGTCGAACCAAAACAAAATACTTTTTCTTAGTATTCGGGTCAGGTCGAGTTGTTTCGGGTTTCGAGTGCTTTTTGGGTAAATTGATCGGGTCAGTTTCGGGTCACCGAGTCGAGTTGTTCGGGTCCGGGTCATTTCGTGTCAGTGATATAGAAAAAAAAAAGTGTGTTTCGCCATTTCAAGTCTTTTTTTTGTTTAATTAGAGTTATAATTTTTTGGGTCATTTTCCGGTTAATGGTTTCGGATTTGGTCGTCGGGTTAGTTTCGGGTCAACAAACTTCGGGTTATGTTCGGGTCGGGTTGGGTCAATTCGGATTTCGAGTCACATTGAAGGGTTATAGTTCGGGTCAGTTTCGAGTCTTGGATCAGCCTTTTCGAGTCGGGTTGAATTTGCCAGGTCTACTTGGACACACATTAATAAAGCAAATGTGAAAACTGAAAATATTCTCATGATTATTTCATGAAAATTGTACAGAGTAACAATTATTTTATATTTCAATATCTCATGACTCATGAGATGATTATGAGAATATTTTCACATTTGTATTATAAACGTACGTGTGGCCGTAGTACACATGTTAGAAAATCTTATTTATGAGCATGTTTGGCCTCACTTTAGGAAAACTGTTTTTGGTTTTAGAAATGAGTTTTTGAAGAAGTATTTCTTGATAAAAGCTTAGGTGTTTGGCCTAACAGTTTAAGAAAAACGACTTTTCAACAAGAGCTTTTTATGTAACCGGATGAGAAATGAAAAATTTATGTCAAAAGTATATCAAGATGGGTCTCGATTTGTAAAGAATGAAAAAAATATGAATTAATAAGTATTTACCTTATTTTATTGACATGTTAATAACATAAAAATTTGACATTTATATATTGATAACCTTAAAAGCAAAAGTAAAAGCTAGAAGCATTTACTTCTAGCTCTCAAATTTGAGTTTTGGACTTAAAAAAAGTTGTTTTAACTTATTCAAAATTGATAGTTTGGTCAAGCTTGTGCTTATTTATTGGAAAAACATTTCTAAAAGTTAGGCGAAACGTGCACTATATATATCACCTTCGAGGATGCATTCTCTCCATTTCATTTCTCCATTTCATTTCATTTCCTTTAATACAACAATATACTATTATTGTTATTCCCTCCCCACCTCTTCAAGACAATGAACCGTTAAATTGTGCCGAAATAACTTTCAAACCCTCGAAAACTACTAGAAGATGGGAGATAAGTTATAAGTGGAGAGAAATTTTTTCAATTACTTTCCTTATTTGCATTATTATTAACACTAAGGCCCTGTTCTTTTGGGCTGAATTTTGCTGAACTTTTCTGAACTGAATTTATAGGAGCTGAACTGAACTGAACTGAACTTATAGGAGCTGAACTGAACTTATAGGAGCTGAACTGAACTGAACTTATAGGAGTTGAACTGAACTGAACTTATAGGAGCCGAACTGAACTTATAGGAGCTGAACTGAACTGAACTGAACTTATAGGAGCTGAACTTTTCTGAACTTAATTTTACTTAATTGAATAGAACTTATAGAATCTAAACTTTACTAAAATGAACTTTATTATAATCATTATCTTTTGGAAATGGTTGTCATACAAAAAAAAAATATACTCTAAAACATAAGGTAAGATAATAATATTATTCCGATTTATATACCTTGGTTTGTTGATATAGATTACTTCGTTTACATTACGATAAAAAAATAAATCACATATTACATCGTTTTCTAACCATCTATTTCTATATCATCATCTTCCTTATCACTTTATTCTTCATCTTCACTATCACTCGAAACAACAAATCCATTGTCTCGCCAAATGTTTTTTTACTATCTTGTTTCGTATCTTGAACATGGTATTTTTCCACTTATCATCAAACATGTCTGAATCTACTGTTCCTTGAATATTCACGTCATGTTGTATAATAGGTATTCCAAGAGTTTGCATCCTTATAAAATTATGGAGTGTGAATGTAGAAACAATAATAGACATTTGATACTTTTGTGACATTTGGAGCATATTTTGTTAATATCTTCTATCTTTTTTTCAATTAACCAAATGCCATTTCAACTTTCATTCAAAAATGATGAATGTCGATAGTTGAAATACTCCACAATTTCTTCGGGCGGTCTCAATGATAATGTCTGTATCCAATAATTAATGTCAAATATATAATGTTTATATATCGGTTTTCATAAATAATATATTCCGTATAATTTTTCTAAACTTAATTTGTAAGAATTGAACTTTTCTGAACTGAACTTATAAGAGCTGAACTGAACTGAACTGAACTTATAGGAGCTGAACTGAACTGAACTTATAGGAGCTGAACTGAACTTATATGAGCTGAACTGAACTGAACTGAACTTATAGGAGCTGAACTGAACTGAACTGAACTTATAGGAGCTTGACTGAACTTAAAGTGGTTGAGTTTAAGTCCAAAAGAACAAGGCCTGACTCTTGTTTTAGAGAGAGTTATTTTGGTCTGAACTTTAAGACGGATTTTTGTGGTCATTTTATTGTCAAATGTAAGCACTATGGTTCAGCTATTGTTACACCTTATGTTAACTTGTTTTCCAAACATGGGTACATTTAGCTGTAAACTTGGTACAAAACTCCATCTTATTGGTTCAGACCAAAAATAGTTCGTCTCTATTATTAATAACACAAATTCTCATTTAAGGCGGACAATGTTCGTCTTAAGCTTAAGACTTGTCAAATACATAACAAATCACCTCATTTGTTGCCTTAAAAATACAAAAAAGTTTGTCTTTATTACCAATACATGGTAGTATTTGATTCGGCTTGAAGTTATCATAGATAATGTTCATCTTAAGCAAAACTTCCTATATTAATAACAGCCCGTCTCACTGAAGACGGACACTATCCGTCACAAGCTGAAGACGGATAGTGTACTTTCACAAATCACAATATGCAAATGGTAGTGCAAGGGGTGGTAAAGGAAGATGCCATGATGATTTCCAGAGCGATCCTTTACTACGCCAGGTGACCCTGACAACATGTGGTTAGTTCAGAATTAGACAAACCAAAGTCTACGCTTTTTTAGAGTTTTCAATTAAGGTTGTTTAATTAGAGTTTTCAATCTCGGTTTCTCAACCAATCAATCTAGGCTTTTTTCGAAGCACGTTCCAACTTTTCCAAATACCTAACTACGGAGTACTTTTTAAATTACTAGTGGGAATGCCGCATGCGCCGCACGCGGTGGACAACCTCCGTTATTTGTTGTGTCCGCAATGCATTTGTAAATTGTTAAAGATGCGAACTGCAATAAGTAAACATTAAAGTCATATTTTAAATATATGGACAAACCATTTGTTTTATTTATAGATATTTATACATATATAAAATAAACCTTGGATATATTAGACATTTATTGTATCTATAGGCGTCTACTGACACTACTATTTTTAGACTGCGATGGATAAAGGTGTTCAGTCATCACTTGAAAGCGATAACAACTCAAGTTCAGGAGCAATTTCATGCCTAGTTGCTATGTAGTATTTTTGTTTTAGTATGTTATAATTGTGTTGCAATAGTTGTAAGTCGTAGTAGTTGTAGTCCAGTACATCAAATCCGTATAAATCTTTTAGAAATTTTATAGCTTTTCTGGCACAGTTTTGCTGAGATAGCCCTACGAGATTTGAAGATGATCCAATAAACTTAACCGCTTCCGTTGAAGAACTAATTCCACATATGCGAACGTACGCCTTTAGCTCGTCTTCCGTAACGGCATGGATGCCAAACTCCGCAGGAGGTAGGTGAAGTTGTTTTAGTAAGTCGTTTAGGATAATCTTCAAATTTACTTCTAATGGACATCGAGGTGTTGCTAATGAATCTGAAACAAAGCAATTACTTCTGTGTAGGTAAAAATATAATCACACGTACACGTTAAACTGTAATACATATAATAAAAGACGTATGGCTAGAAGAAATAATCCCTAAAATCAATATAAGAAATTGAAACATAAAAATAATACCCATTGAAGACTATCTCTGGACAATTACCTTCTATGAAAAAGGTAGTCCATTTTGTGTATTTATAGGCAAACCGATATACATGTAAAATGAGTTGTTGTGCTAGATGTTCTGCCACATAGAAAATACGTGTATCTATATAGTTCATAGCTAAAATGACATGTAATGCAATCGTATTTCAGATTGGATTAGTTTTGTTTTTCGGCATAAATGGATTTCTATCAACTATAATTTCGTATGAATAAATTACATGTATTTGGCGTGTTGACACGTTGAAGATACGTGTATATTTTTTGGTCCCTTTTGCTTTTCTTTACCCAAATGCTATGATGTATTGAGCTTGGAGATGGTGTCTAACATGGATCATTCATTCATTATCTCCCTTGTGGTTCATGGGTTGATATCCCATAAAATATGATTTGACTAAAATATTCGGAAAATGATTGAGATATATCGTGGTGAGAAAAAAGACAAAGCGATTACAGAAAGGAAATGAGATTGTGCTACCCGGTGTTTATTTAGATTAGAGGAAAATAGTAAATGGAATTATAGGTTTCCTAACATTTTTTTATAATTTGGCCTTAATGTAAAGTCGATGTGCATTTGATGACATTAAGGAGCACATTTTGTGCTCACATAGATGATCATGAGGGTGTTTTGCAAGCTTGTAACCCCAAGTTCTCTATATGAAGAGTGGAAATGTAAAGGCATGAAATTTTGTTGTAAGATTATACATATAATGCTCCAATTAACCATGTCAATTCTTTAGCTTACAACCTTAAATTAAGGTATGTTTCATGTATGGTACTCCATATGAATGATGGTATGACAATATATTAAGCTCTTACCCTTGAGCAAGTAATTTTGCTGTATTCTTCAATTTCAAGCTTAATTTGTTGCTAGAATAAAAACAATATTGATCTTGGGTAACAAGTATCATATGGAATTTCACGAACACACAATATAAAGAAGACAGGAATGACAAAGAAAAGGAGTAGTATCTCCAGCAAGGTGTCTCCGGCGACGAGGGAAGCCGTGGTGTCACTCGGGCATCTTGTCTTGTTTAATTTGCTTTTGGTTTGTGCCATTGTGGGAGAGAAGCCATGCGTCTGTTTGCGTTTTTTTCAATTTATCTATTTATTTTTGCACGGGTAGGCACATGCTTACCCATTAATACCCCCAAATCCGCCCATGTGTATAAGATCAATGGTACTGCACATATGAATGCAATTAGAGCTGCTGCGGAGAAAGGTTTGTTGTTCTATTACTATCTTTTCTTCTCTTATAAAGTTTGGTACCTTGTCTTTAGTTCTTTACAACAACTTTATCAACAAAAGCATAAAAAACTCAAAATTAATCGAATTGAACCAAGAAAATTTACAATTTTGCCAATCAAAACTGAACAATTAAACACTACCAGCCAAAACCCATTAATAACTATAAATACATGAAACTCAATTATTTTAATACTGAATAAACAAAAACCCAGTAACTATACAATTTTACATCTCTATACTAATAAAACCCTAGAAAAATTAAAGCTTTATCAACAAAAATAAAATAAACATGGAAAATAAATGGAACCCAATTATTATAAACAAGAAATATTACAACTTTACAATTAAAACCTAGCAATTAAACATTCATTATAAATAAATGGAATCAAGTTCAAACCTCACTAAAATATGAATCTAAGTATATACTCGTATATATAAAGACAATTTAATCAATAAAACCCAAAAGATTCAAACTTAAGACAAATTATTCACTAAAATATGAATCTAAGTATATATATAGACCATTTAATAATCACTAAAAGTCTAAAACCCATCAATTACAACACAAAATAACAGCAAAAGATTACGACTTTGGACAAATTAATTACTAAAATATGAATCTAATAAGTATATATATATATATAAAGACAATTTAATCTAAACCCCAAAATATTTCAACTTTAGACATATGAATCTAAGTATAGATAAAAATAATTTAATCATTATAACACATCAATTATAACACAAAATAACAGAAAAAGATTAAAACTTTGAACAAAATAATTGATAAAAAATAAAGAAAATCATAGATCTTAAAAAAAAGAGGGTAAAATCACTAATTTCACACAAGAGATCTAGTAAGAGTAAGTCACACTTCCTCAACATAGATCACCTTAATGAGGCACATGAAGATTAATAACCGTGCTTCGTAATGAAGATATAGAAGCCACCAACTACAATTTGCTTAAGAACATAATATTCTGATTTCTACCGAGTCATAAGACAGCTTTCCTCCTTCCAAACAATCAGAAGTTGCCTACAGCACATGATGAAGTCTGATAGGTTGAAGAGTAATATTGTGAAAAGCATCCCAAACAAAAAGAATTCCATTCAGCTTTTCTCATAGTTAAGATCTCCATCAGTTTCCTCTTTAGTCCAACATATAGTTGTTTATATCAACAAAGCAGCTCAGCATTAGTGATAAAATCTCAATGGCTACCTCAATAGTTACTCAACTGTAAACTCATAACTTATTCCGTGATCATGTACATCAAGGGAAAATACTACATCTATTTAAATTGGATAAAACTATTTAATATTTCACGTCGTCAAACTACATTACAGCTCCTCATCAGATAACTTAAACTCTCCCAAAGCGCTAGAGTCGACCAACTGAATTTCTGACTAATATCCGTACTCCTTTACGGTTATTTGACCACTCTCACAATCACGGACTAACAAACACGCTTCCACAATAGTAAAAATCCTCTAACACCTCCACAAACTCTTCTCAATCCCATAATTCGCAAAATTCTCACCAAGACTCAACCAAAAAATCTCACAATTACAAACTCGGATTCGAGATTTCGACAAACATGCCTCAGATAATACATTTTTCACTTCTAACAAAGCTTAAAAGAACTAAAACTCATTATCTTGGAATCTAATTGAAAGAAACAAAAATGGCAAATTCAACTTTGTATCTTTCTTACTTATTAAGAACTTCATCAAGCATCAATTAAAAAAACCACATAATCATGCAAATATTAAGGTAAAACCACATAGATCTAACAACAATACAATCAAAACAAACAAAACCCTAAAATTTAAGAAAACCCACCTTAGTTAGACGATAATTAGAAATTAATCGAACCAAATTGTTGCTATTACAAACTGAAATTGAAGGTCTTGATACAAATTTGTTCGAACTTGCGATACTAATCGGCAATCTAAGCACAGTTGCGGCTTCCATTGCAAACTGCACCCAGAAAAAACACAAATTCATAAGATTTGATGACCAACAATGTAGGTGATAAGCATTCATTTGGTCACATTTTTACCTCATTTTCGTCCCCATTTTGGTCCGTTTACACGGATTTGCGTGTCTTTAATTGCATTTTATTTCCCGATTTCCCGCGCTATGAATATTGATCTCAATTTGCAGGAATTAAGGCGGAAATGAGGAAATCGGTGCATAAAGACATTGCATGAGTCGGGATTCGAAGATGAGTTGAAAAATGAAGAAATATGTCATCAGGTGGCCCAGGCCGGTCCCCAGACCGGCGGCCGGCCAACCGGCCCAGACCACCGCTCTATAAATGAAAGATGTTGAAAAAGTGAAGAAAAGGGTCAGGTAGTGCCGGCCGGTCGACCGGCGGCCGGTCGACTACCCGGCCTGCGCCTACATCAGAAGCCATAGAGAGTGATTTGGTGCTCCAGGCCGGTGGGGGACCGGCGGCCGGTCGACCGGCCCAGGCCACTATTTCCCATACTTAGAAGATTTTTGAAGATTTTGAAGGCAAAGTTCCTGAAGTCACGCATGTGCTCCAGGCCGGTCAGAGGCCCGGCGGCCGGTCGACCGGCCGGGAACACAACATCGCAAAAATCGCCCTCTTCTTCTAATTTCTTCCTTAATTTCGAGGGACCTATATATACCCCCCCTTATTATTTTGTAAGCAGTTTTTTTAGTTTTTAACATTCCTTTTAGCACGAAACCCTAGAAATTTGTAACCCAAATCAATCCCTAATTACTCTCCTAATATTTCCCTAATCTAGTTTAGTTTCTCATTTCAAGTTGTTGAATCTAGTATTTCATTTCATTTTTGGAGGTTTGTATTGAAGACTTGGGTGAAGACATTCCCCCATATTCATCAATATAAGTTTTGTTTGGTATTAAATTTCTCACCTTTTTTATTGTTTATGCATTTAATTTCCATTTCTAGTTTATAGTTTATCTTTTGATTGTTTTCGTTATTTCTCTCATAGTATAATGGTGATTGAACTCCCCCTTCCCTTTAGTGCTTTGATTTCCTTTACCATGTGTGAGTAGATTATCCTCTAGGGTTTAGGGGAGCCTAAGGGTGGATCATGTGGGGTATTAGGTTGGTTAATTAGCAAGTTTGTGGTAAATGATTTGGGTATTGCCCATATGAACACCAAGTGTTTGATGAAATGTGTGAACGAAAGTTACCATTTTATCAAGCATGGTTTGATCTTCTCTTAAGCGACGGTGGTAGAGACGATTAGACTAAGTGTTTATATGGGTGATTTGAGACAAATGCGATAGCTTGTTGATGATTATCGATTGTTGAGACATTGGCAATCGATTTTACTCGAATTATTTACCCCTTTCGCTAGTTACCCGACTAACCCATTAAATCCCCCTAAGGTGAACCCTTTACCCTAGCCTTTCCCCTAATTGTTTTCATCTTTATTACTTAGCAATTGCTTGTTTTTCCTAGTTTTTAGTTAACTTTCCAATCCGTCATATTTTAGGCTAGAATAGGATTCAATCGAACTAGTAGTTGACCTCCCCCATCCTCGTGGATTTCGACCCCTTTATACTACTTTTATTGGGTTATTTTTGATGCTTGTTTTGACGACAAACCGACCATCAAATGGCGCCGTTGCCGGGGATGGCGTAAGGAAACTCGTAGTTTGTTTTGTGTCTTAGATTTAGCCAAGTTACTTGTTGTTTTTGTTGGTTTTTAGTTGTTAGATTATTTGTAGAGTGCCTTGCATTATTGTCTTTCCCTAGTGTGCCCAAAAACACACTAGGAGTCTAACTTGTTTTTGAGTTGCTTTGAGTGCATGCCTAGAGGTGAAGGTTTGTTCTTGAGCCATCCGGAACCCGAAAGGTTGTTTAGGACTCTCCGTGCCAATACACTTGCTCGGGTTAGGAATTCAAGAAGAGTTAGCCATCAACAAGCCAATACTTCAATTGCTTCTACATCCACTCCAACAATCGATTACCCACAAAACAACACCATTGAACCCATATTTGAAAACCCCTTCTACAATACACAACAAAATACACCACCAAATTCACCACCTACAATACCTCAACAACAAAATCAACCACAAATGACGACTCTACGTGATCGTAACCGTCCCAACCACGATGATACCCAATCTCCAATCAATTTCGGTGTCTTGGCCCCTAATAATTTTGAGATTCACCCGTCTCAAATGAATTCTATTGAGCGGGATAGCTTTGGAGGCCTCCCGGATGAAGATGCTCATGCCCACTTGAGAAAATTCAAAAGTAGGGTTGGAATCATGAAAAGGAATGGGGTGCCCGAGGAAACCCTTTGCCTCATGTTGTTCCCATTTTCCCTCAAGGACCGGGCGGAGAGGTGGTTGAATAACCATCCTCCAAACACTTTCACCACTTGGGATGGTTTGGCTAAGGAGTTTCTAAGTAAGTACTACCCCGCCTCCAAAACGGCGATGCTAAGAAACGAGATTACCACCTTCCAACAAGAGGATGGAGAGTCTTTGGGAGAAGCATGGGATCGCTTCATTGATTTACTTGCCCGATGCCCTCACCATGGAATTGCGGATTGGTATGTCACCCAAACCTTCTATCAAACTCTCCTCCCTCAAACCAAGGCCATGGTGAATGCTTCCGCGGGGGGAAGTTTTGATCATTTAAATGACCAACAAGGGGCGGCATTGATTAAGAAGATGGTTGAGTCGGAATCTAGTTATGGTACTAGTTCTAGAGGAAATAGCTTGAGAAGGAGTTCTAAGTACCCAAGTGAGAACTTCTCAAATGCGGATACCAATGCCAAGATTGATTTGCTCACACAAACTTTCACTAAGGGTTTTGCCGAGCTTCAAAAAGCTCAAAATCAAAGTCAAGGTCATCATGTGAATGAAGCTAGTGGGTCTTATGCACCTCCCATGGTGGAAGCTTATCAAACCCCCACTTGTGAAATTTGCAATGGATATGGACACACCTTTGAAGTTTGTGGGAACAATGTCTCTTATAACAATGAAGGTGCAAATGATTATCAACATGTGAATGCTTTCCAAGGTATGAACAACAACCCACGGCCCTCAAGGCCTCAATTCCAAAATCAAGGAGCTTATAACCCAAATTCAAATTTCTATCATCCAAGCTCAAAATTTCACCCAAACATGAGTTACAAAAGCCAAAATGTCTTAAACCCTCAACACACACAAACTCAACCTTCCAACCCTCCGGGTTTTTCCCAACCTAGAGGAGGAGGTCAATTTTCTAGAGGAAACTATAACAATCAATTCAACAACTCTCAACAAGGTCAAGGATCCAACCAATTCCAAAATCAACACTTCAATGATCAAGGTTACAATAACCAAGGTAACTTCCAAAACCAAGGTAATTGGAATCAAGGTCAAGGAAATTGGAATCAAAATCAAGGGAACCAAAACTTCAACAATCAAGGCCAAGGTAATTTTTACCAAGGCAATCAAAACAATCAAGCAAGCCAAGGGGTTCCCGATCAATCTTTCCAAGGCCAAGGGCCAAATTTCAACAACAACCAAGGGTCAAATTTCAACAATCAAGGTTCAAGGGGGCAACAAGGGAATTTTAACAACAATCAACAAGGGAATTTTAACAACAATCAACAAGGGAATTTTAACAATCAAAGAAACAACAACCAAGGGTCGAGTAGTCGGAATGACTATGCTTTTGCCCTTCCTTTGACAAATCAACCCCACCAAGAGAGTGATCCTTCAATAAGTGAAGTTTTGCAATTAGTCAAAAACATGGAAATCCAAAACAATTTGGCTTTGCAAAATGTCACTAATGCTCACAAAAAGGAGGTGAGAGAATTGGAAGCTAGGCTAGCTTCTCAAGCTTTGAACAATCCTCAAAGGCCTCCGGGAGGTCTACTTGCTCAAGGGAAAAGCTCCAAGGATGCTTCATCAAGCCACCATGCATGTGCGGTGACTTTAAGAAGTGGACTAGTGCTTGATAACCCCTACATGGATATGATGAATGATGAGATTCCAAATGATGAGCATGTTGAGGAAGGAGAAGAACTTGAAGAGCCCTTTTTGACTCCCACCTTGGAGTCAAAAGATGATGGAAAGGGTGAAGATGATCAACCCAAAGAGGGAGAAGAAGGGTATGTCGAAATTATGCCTTATGAAGAGGAGATGAACAAGGATGTCAATGATGACGGAGTAGAGGTACAACCAATGGCAAGAGCTAAGGTAACCAAGAAAACTCCCATTCCAAAGGTATCTTTTAGCACTCCACTTGTTGTTTCCGATATCCCCTACCCCTCTAGAGCTTTGAAAACTAAGGAAAACTTCAAGTTCACCCAATTTAGAAAAATGCTTGAGGGACTTGAAGTGACCTTACCTTTCACCGATGTTATATTGAACATGCCCACTTACTCAAAATTTCTAAAAGACATCTTGACTCATAAGAGAACTTTGGGTACCCAAGATGTTATGATTATGGAGGCGGAGTGTAGTGCTCTCCTCATTAATCCTAACTCTTTTAAAATGCCAAAAAAACTTGGGGACCCCGGAAGTTTCTCTATCCCTTGTGTTGTGGGGGGAGTCATGATTTCAAGGGCATTATGTGACAATGGTGCAAGTGTAAGTGTCATTCCCTTAACTATTGCTAAAAGAATTGGACTTGAAAGTTTAACCCACACTTCTATGACTCTACAACTAGCGGATAGGTCCGTTAAGCAACCTTTGGGTGTGCTTGAGGACGTACCCGTTAAAGTTGGCAAATTTTTGATCCCCACGGATTTCGTTGTCCTAGATATCCCGGAGGATAGCCACACTCCCATCATCCTTGGTAGGCCCTTTTTGGCTACCGGAGGAGTCCTCATTGATGTGAGGGACGGGCGGCTAACCTTTAGGGTGGGAAACGAAACCCTTGAATTTAATCTTCCACATCTAGTGAAGGGACCAATGTTTCACAAAGCATGCTCGGTAGAAGTCATTGAAGAAGTGGTTGAGAAGGTGCATGAAGAGGAGAAGTATGAAGAAGAAGCTCTACAAGTGGCACTCCATGATGAGGAGATGGGAGATGACCACGAGGTAGATGATGAACTAATGAAGAAGGTGGAGGGCCTTCTCCCTCCAAAGGTACAACTTAAGCCCTTACCTCCCTCACTTAAGTACTCTTTTTTAGGTGAGGGAGAGACTTATCCCGTTATCATTAATGCTAATTTGAGTGAAGGCCAAGAACTTGAACTTTTGAAAGTCTTGAAAACTCATAGGGGTTCACTTGGATATAGCATTGATGATATCAAAGGGTTAAGTCCTAATCTTTGCATGCATAGGATTGTCTTGGAGGAGGGTAGCAAACCTAAGGTAGATGGGCTACGTAGGTTGAACCCTAAGATGGCGGAAGTGGTTAAAAGTGAGGTTATGAAGTTGTTAGAGGCCGGGATTATCTACCAAATAACCGATAGTTCTTGGGTGAGCCCCGTCCATGTAGTGCCCAAGAAAGGAGGGGTGACTATGGTGGAACAAGAGGATGGGACTCTCTTAGCTTCTAGACCCGTGACCGGGTGGCGGATGTGCATTGACTATCGCAAATTAAATGCCGCCACCCTCAAAGACCACTACCCCATCCCCTTTATTGACCAAATGCTTGAAAGGTTGGCGGGGCATTCTTACTATTCATTTCTAGATGGTTATTCCGGGTTTTTCCAAATCCCCATACACCCGGAAGACCAAGAGAAAACCACATTCACTTGTCCCATAGGAGTTTATGCTTATAGGAGGATGCCCTTTGGGCTTTGTAATGCTCCGGGGACTTTCCAAAGATGTATGACGGCAATTTTTGCCGATTTTCTTGAGAAGAGTATGGAGGTCTTCATGGACGACTTTAGTGTCCATGGAGACTCATTTGATCTTGGACTTTTAAATTTGTCTCATGTTTTGCAAAGATGTGAGGAGCACAACCTTGTCCTCAATTGGGAGAAGTGCCACTTTATGGTGGAGGAGGGGGTTGTGCTTGGTCACATCGTGTCTAAGAGAGGCATAGAAGTTGATATGGCTAAGGTTTCGGTAATAGAAAACTTGTCACCCCCTACAAATGTGAAGGGAGTGAGAAGCTTTCTAGGCCATGCGGGCTTTTACCGACGTTTCATCAAAGATTTTTCTAAAATAGCCAAGCCTTTAACTTCTCTTCTTCTCAAAGACACACCATTTGTATTTGATGAATTTTGCTTGAGTGCTTTTTGTAGGTTAAGGAGGCTCTTGTGACGGCTCCCATAATCCGATCACCGGATTGGAGCCTTCCCTTCGAAGTTATGTGCGACGCCTCCGATTATGCGGTCGGGGCGGTGCTTGGCCAAGTTGTGGACAAGAAGCACCATGTAATCTACTATACAAGCAAAACTCTTGATCAAGCCCAAGTCAACTACTCTACGACGGAAAAGGAGATGCTAGCCATTGTTCATGCCGTGGAAAAGTTCCGGCAATACTTTGTTGGTGCTAAGGTTGTGGTATACTCGGATCACTCCGCTTTGAGTCAATTGTTAGTGAAAAAGGATGCAAAGCCAAGGCTCTTGAGGTGGGTTCTTTTACTTCAAGAGTTTGACTTGGAAATTAAAGACAAGGCAGGGTCGGAGAATGTTGTTGCCGACCACCTATCTAGATTGACTACCGAAGATCATGGGTTGAAGGATGAGAGTGGCCCGATCAATGAGTGGTTGAGAGAAGATAGTTTGATGATGATCGGTGGTAAATCACCATGGTTTGCGGACTTGGCAAATTTGATTGTGAGTGGGTTTATTCCGGAAGAGTTGGATGCTAGAGCTAGGAGGAAGTTGAAGCATGACTCAAAACGCTATTTTTGGAATGACCCACATCTTTTTCGCAAGTGTGGTGATAGCATGTTCCGAAGTTGTGTTCCTAGAGAAGAAGGTATGGAGATAGTTGATAGAATTCACAACTCGGCCTATGGGGGCCACCTTGGTACATCTCGCACCATTGCAAAGGTGTTACAAGGTGGTTTCTATTGGCCATCTATGTTCAAGGATATCCACTACTTTGTCAAATCTTGTGATCGGTGCCAAAGAACGGGGAATATTAGTCAAATGAATGAGATGCCCCTTCAAAACATTCTTGAGATTGAGCTTTTTGATTGTTGGGGAGTTGATTTCATGGGACCATTTCCCAACTCTTGTGGGAATGAGTACATTTTGGTAGCGGTGGACTATGTGTCCAAGTGGATTGAAGCCGTTGCCACCCCAACAAATGATGCTAAGGTTGTTATCAAACTCTTCAAAAACACTATATTTCCGAGATTTGGGACCCCAAGGGTGGTGATTAGTGACGGGGGTTCGCACTTTAGGAAGATCACTTTCAAGTTCTTACTTTCTTCCCATGGTGTCACTCATAAGACCGCTCTTGCCTACCACCCTCAAACTAGTGGGCAAGTAGAGGTCTCAAACCGTCAAATAAAAGCTATCTTGGAGAAGACTACAAGCAAAGGTAGGAAGGATTGGTCTCAAAAGCTTCCGGCTGTTCTATGGGCCCTTCGCACCGCTTTCAAAACTCCACTCGGCACAACTCCCTACAAGCTTGTTTATGGAAAAGCTTGTCACTTGCCAATCGAGTTGGAGCACAAGGCATGGTGGGCCTTAACGGAGATGAACTTTGATATTGATATGGCCGGAGAGCTACGATTTCTCCAAATGAATGAACTTGAAGAGCTAAGACTTGATGCCTACGAGAGCTCAAAGATCTACAAGGAGCAAACGAAGAAATGGCATGATGCCAAATTGGTTGATACAAATGTGAAAGTGGGTGACCAAGTCTTACTCTATAATTCTAGAGTCAAGTTGTTTCCGGGAAAGCTACGCTCTAGATGGTCGGGTCCTTTCAAAGTTATTGACATTTCACCACATGGAGCTTTTGAACTTTGGAGCGAGGAAGGTGGTAATTTCAAGGTCAACGGGCATCGAGTGAAAAGATATTTCGATGGAGATGAAAAGGGAACGGTGGAAGTACTCTTCCTTGGGGATCCACTTCCCGAGGAGGAGTCTTGTTTGTAAACTCTTGTGATTTGATAGGTTTGGTGGAGTCCCTCAACAACCACCAATTTTTTGTATATAGCTTGCATATTAGGAATAGTTGTGAAGATTTGGATTTGTGCACTCGGGTTTTCCGTCTTTAGGAAGAAGTTTTAGGAAAGTTTGAAACATTTGTAGTCGGGTTTGAATCATAACCGTATCATTGGGAATATGTTGGTTGGTTCGAGCATGTGGGTGACTTGGGTTTCCTTGGGGATTTGTTGTGAATTTGAAGACAAGGTGAAGAAGAGAAGATGTGCTCCAGGCCGGTCGACCGGCAGCCGGGGTGCCGACCGGCCCAGAGCACTCCAGAAGGTGATTTTTGAAGTTTGAAAATTGATGTGCAGGTGTTCCAGGCCGGTCGACCGGCAGCCGGGGTGCCAACCGGCCTGGAGCACATTATCATAGAGGCTGAATTTTTTGGAAATTTTTGAGCTGTGTTCTGTGCCGGTCGACCGGCGGCCGGTCTGACACCGGCCCAGAGCGCATTATAACTGAACTTTTGAAAGGTTGAAAATTTGAGCTGAAGTCCAGGCCGGTCGACCGGCAGCCGGGGTCCGACCGGCCTAGACTACCTGAACACGCCATAATCCAAAAATCAGAAAAAATCAAAAATTTGAACTGGGTTCCAGGCCGGTCGACCGGCGGCCGGTGCCTGGACCGGCCCAGAACTCACCCGAGAGCCATAAACTACTCGTGACCCTTATTCTTTCTTTCATTCTTCTTCATTCCACTTCCTTTCTTTCTCCCTCTTCCTTCAATTCTCCACAAAAACTCCACAAACAACCCACAAAAACTCACAACAACTCACACAAATCACCACTTAACTCACCAAATCCAACATCAAACCCACAAATTAACCCACTACATCAACTAAATTCATCCCAAAACCTCAAAAACCCAATTTTTCCCTCTTTCAATTGAATATTCCGAAAATCAACATGGCTCAACAACAACCAAGGAAAAGGACAAGAGCTCAACTTGAGGCCGAGTTGGAGGCTAGGCTTCAGCAGGTGACGGCGGGAATGGGTCCGGATAACGATTTTCCGGATATCGTCTTCGTAAGCGAAATAGCAAGAGGTAAATTTCAATGTTTAAAGCGTAGACCTCTCCCCCACTCCCGTTTTATTTGCCGGAATACTATGCGGAACCTTGGCCTTGATACGGTCACTCTTGAACTTTTCAAGGGTTTGGGTATGGGGGAACTATACGGGCAGCACTTCCGTACTTACCCCCGTCTTACTTGGGAATTTTTGAGTTCGTTTAGTCATGAGAAGGATAGAAATACGGGTATGGTCAAAATTGTTTCCTTTCGCCTTCTTAATACTGCATTTAACCTTCCCCTTGAGAAATTTTGTAAAGTTTTAGGGGTCAAATATCATAAGTCGTACAAGGTCCCCGAAAGCTTTAATGTGAATGATGTGTGGACTGCAATATCGGGTTTTGAGTTTGAGAAGGGAACTAAGAGGCCGGCAAATGCTTGCCACAATGCCCCTATTAGGTTTTGGCATAGGTTTATGGGTTGGACGTTGTTTGGGAGAGAGGAGTGTCATAATTTTAGGGCCGATGAGCTTTCGATTTTGGCGGCTTACTTGTTCCAGCAGCCGCATAAATTTGGGATCAACATCGGTCATCATGTCGTTATCCACTTCCAGAAAATTGCCAATGACCCGTTTAGCCCTACCGGAATCCATTTAGGGGGAATTGTTACCAAGATTGCTCATGTACTTTGTAGAGATGCTCTAGATGAGCGTAATTTGAGGTGTTTAGGGGGATACTCATTGTTGACGGAGGATTACGTTTTTAAGAAGCTTGAGTGGGTAATAAAGAGAGTTGAGGACGGGAAGACTTATTGGAGGATTCGAGGGGTAAATTCTATTCCCCTCCCTACTAGTGCGGCTATGAAAGTGGTTCCTGATAGCGCGCATTATCTTCTCCCCTTAGAGGAGGAGAACCCTCCACCACCACCTGAAGAAACCCCGGAAGATCCTTTAGCTCCAGTTACCGCATTTAGGCGAGATCCTACTGCCCCCGTCACTACATATCGGAGAGAGGAGCGGGGCCCCACTTCCACCACATTGCCTTATATGAGCCCCTTCTATCATCAGCAGCAGTGGCGCCCTTGGCCCAATTCATCCCAACCCGACGCATCCACTTCCACCACTACCAGTTACCCACCTTTGGATCCCTCCTTGATCCAGTTCATGGCCGACATGACTTTGGCCTCCGAGGCAGCAGCTACGGAGAGAGAGGCAGCGGCTAGGGAGAGAGAGGCAGCGGCTAGGGAGAGAGAGGCGGCAGCTAAGTGGCGAGAGGAGGAAGCTCGGGATAGAGCTCTTTTGTCGCAGCGGATGGACAGGATGTATTATGACTTGGCTCTTGGCCAATACCCTTCTTACGATAATTGGTGTAGGGAGGGGTATAGGGAGCCAGTTGGCCCACATCCGTCCTATTTCATGTGGCCAGAGGGCGGGTATGATCAGGGTTCTAGGGTGTTTGGTGATTTCAATGTTCAGCCGGACTATTATTCTTCTGCGCCGGGTTTTACTCAGCCGGTAGTTGATGAGGAGGAGGTGGACCCAGAGACTGCGGCTCAGAATGCCGAGTGGTTTGACAGGATGGGTCCACGGTTCGAGATAGTGGAGGGTGGCGGCTCTGGTTCGGGAGCCCAGGATGTAGATGCGTCTTTTGCTGAGGCCAGTCATGGCCAATTTCATTCTACATCCTCTGATTTCACTGGATACTCTTGAGGCCGGAAACCCATGAGTATGATCCCTTATAATCCAAATCTTCATCATATTTATATTTTCGCATGCATTTAGATAGTTGTATTATATCTTAGCCTAGTCATCCATTTAGTTTCATCCATTTAGTTGCATCCATTTAGGCTTGCATTAGAATTTAATTTTGTAACATATCGTCACATATTAGCCTTGCATCCATATAGTGTAGTTTGCATTTACTTAGATCATGACATTGTATTATATCATTTCGCATTTAGTTTTAGGACTTTTATTTAGTCCATGCATTTACTTAGAGCTAACCCTCTCGTATATATTGTTCATATTGTTTTTATTTTTCAAAATATTTAAAAACCCCAAAAACAAGTTTTTATTTTTCAAAATATTTAAAAACCCCAAAAACAAGTTTTTATTTTTCAAAATATTTAAAAACCCAAAAACATGTTATTTGTTTTGAATTCACCCCTCACACCATGTAAATACCAAGTGTGGGGAGGGAATTCCCATAAATTGAAAAACCCAAAAAGATTGTTTTGTTTTTCCTTTTCTTTTTTCTCTCCTTCCATATTTGAGTCACTTACTCGGGGACGAGTAAGACTTAAGTGTGGGGAGGATTTTATTTCTTTTGTATATATCGTTGATTTTTGAAAAAAAGTTGAAAAATGCCTAAAAATCGAAAAATTTGAAAATTTTCCAAAAAAATATATGTTTAGATTAGTTTGTATATAGTTTATTTTGTATATATTGCCGTGTGTTTCTTTTTATCTCCATCCATAGGTGCGCCCCACATCATATGAGGCACGAAAAAGGGAAAATGAAGACGCTTTGGTGAGATCTTTCCTATTTCTCTTCTCCCTTATCTCCTTTCCTTCTTACTTGAGGACGGGATGTGTTGATGACGATGGTGTGAATTTTGTTGATTGGCGTGTGTGCCACTTGTGTGCTGTTAGGAGATAGCATTAGCTTATGTGTCATATAGTCGGTTAGAGCATGTGCATTTAAGTTGTATATATGCTAGATTGCATCATGGCATGTAGTTGCATTTAGAAAAATGTTTTAATAATTGTCTTTTTGGAAAATTGTTGAATGTGCATAGTCCCTTTTTGCTACTTTTTTATTCATAAAGTGTTCATCTTAATCGTGGAATTTTAGACGCCCTGGGTTGTGCATTTCTACTGAGTTTTAACCCGTCTACTAATGCCGAGCCACGAGTTTGCGCTTATCCCACCTCGACACCCTCGATTGATGTGATTATTCCGATGGTAGAAAGAATTCTTAGGTGACCGTTCTTGCTATGCAACCAACCATGATTCATTGTTCTTCCACTTTTGATCAAAAAAAAAAAAAAAAAGGGAAACAAATCAAACAAGCTGAAAATATTGAGTCAATTATCATCTTCTCTTGTTTTCGTCGAGGAAATGCAAAACGGAACTTCTAGGGATTCTAGTGGGCCCATATCTAGGCCCCCTTTCGATGCCACTACGGTGGGGATACCCCTATTGTTGGTTCCGACCGCATGTCCTTGACGGAAACCGTGTGCTTTCATGCCAAAAATTGCAAACCAAAATGCAAATCAAAAAGAAAGAAAAAGAAAAAGAAAGCAAAGTGTGAAATGAAAAATTTCCCAAGCAATAAGACTCAAATCTCAATTTCCTTTTACCCTTCTTGAATCATTCACCTTTGAAGTTGCATAGTGAGACGGGAAGACCCTTGTGTCTCATTTATTTGAGAAACGTGAATTCCATATGCTATTGTGCTTAATAACGTCACGAGGATTTCATTTCCATCTTCCATTTTATCGCTTTTGGCCAAGCAAATAGTAGACGGGGTTCGAAATTTTCATTAGACTTGCACCGCCAGGAGGCGAATATTTTTCCATGCTTTATGATATTAGTGGCTTACAAGGATCATGCATTATTTAAACGGTTTTCCTTTTAGATATTTCCGTCACATGGATGAGGCATGTGATTTTTCTTTTGTTAGATGCATCTTTGTCGTGTTCTTACGTGTTTTTCATTTGGATGCGTCGAGATTTTGAGCAAGCCCCTACTTGCCTTGCAAGGAAGTACTCTACCTCATGAGTATCTCGTTGTGAGTTGAAGGGACGGAGGAGGCCCGTTAATTGCCTACCGTCGGATATTATTAATAGTTTAGGTTGTAGCCTTAATATTAGAGTAGTATTGAATAAGGGTACTTATGGGTCTCGAATTTTGTTTACTTACTCGGGGACGAGTAAGTCTTAAGTGTGGGGAATTTTGATAAGCATTCATTTAGTCACATTTTTACCTCATTTTCGTCCCCATTTTGGTCCGTTTACACGGATTTGCGTGTCTTTAATTGCATTTTATTTCCCGATTTCCCGCGCTATGAATATTGATCTCAATTTGCAGGAATTAAGGCGGAAATGAGGAAATCGGTGCATAAAGACATTGCATGAGTCGGGATTCGAAGATGAGACGAAAAATGAAGAAGTATGTCATCAGGTGGCCCAGGCCGGTCCCCAGACCGGCGGCCGGCCCACCGGCCCAGACCACCACACTGCAAATGAAAGAAATGAAAAAGTGAAGAAAAGGCCCAGGTAGCGCCGGCCGGTCGACCGGCGGCCGGTCAACTACCCGGCCTGCGTCTACATCAGAAAGCCATAGAGAGTAGAATTGTGCTCCAGGCCGGTGGGGGACCGGCGGCCGGTAGACCGGCCCAGACCACTATTTCCCATACTTAGAAGATTTTTGAAGATTTTGAAGGCAAAGTTCCTGAAGTCACGCATGTGCTCCAGGCCGGTCAGAGGCCCGGCGGCCGGTCGACCGGCCGGGAACACAGCATCGCAAAAATCGCCCTCTTCTTCTAATTTCTTCCTTAATTTCGAGGGACCTATATATACCCCCCCTTATTATTTTGTAAGCAGTTTTTTAGTCTTTTAACACTCCTTTTAGCACGAAACCCTAGAAATTTGTAACCCAAATTAATCATTAAATACTCTCCTAATATTTCCCTAATCTAGTTTAGTTTCTCATTTCAAGTTGTTGATTCTAGTATTTCATTTCATTTGTGGAGTTTGTATTGAAGACTTGGGTGAAGACATTCCCTCATACTCATCAATATAAGTTTGTTTGGTATAAAATCTCTCATCTTTTTTATTGTTTATGCAATTAATTTCCATCTATAGTTTATAGTTCATCTTTTGATTATTATCTTTATTCTTCTCATAGTATTATGGTGATTGAACTCCCCCTTCCCTTTAGTGCTTTGATTTCCTTTACCATGTGTGAGTAGATTATCCTCTAGGGTTTAGGGGAGCCTAAGGGTGGATCATGTGGGGTATTAGGTTGGTTAATTAGCAAGTTTGTGGTAAATGATTTGGGTATTGCCCATATGAACACCAAGTGTTTGATGAAATGTGTGAACGAAAGTTACCATTTTATCAAGCATGGTTTGATCTTCTCTTAAGCGACGGTGGTAGAGACGATTAGACTAAGTGTTTATATGGGTGATTTGAGACAAATGCGATAGCTTGTTGATGATTATCGATTGTTGAGACATTAGGAATCGATTTTACTCGAATTATTTACCTCTTTCGCTAGTTACCCGACTAACCCATTAAGTCCCCCTAAGGTGAACCCTTTACCCTAGTCTTTCCCTTAATTGTTTTCACCTTTATTACTTAGCGATTACTTGTTTTTCCTAGTATTTAGTTAACTTTCCAATCCGTCATATTTTAGGCTAGAATAGGATTCAATCGAACTAGTAGTTGACCTCCCCCATCCTCGTGGATTTCGACCCCTTTATACTACTTTTATTGGGTTATTTTTGATGCTTGTTTTGACGACAAACCGTTCATCAATATGATGGAGAATGGGTAAGCAAGACCATCGCTTGGACTGATGACAAGAAAATAAAAGAATTTTTTAATGCTTTCATGGTATGATGGAGCTAGAATGCGTATGATGGAGAATAGGTAAGCAAGAATTTTTTTAATGCTTTCCCCTTAAGTGCTGCTGTAATCATTTTTTTCCCCACTGGAGTTAGGATGAAGGCAAACTTATGTTCACAGCTGCGTGCCTTTCTTATGTTGTTGATTGTGATATGCAACTAATATGAGACAATATTTAGTCAAATTTTAATATGACACACTTTTTCGTATATGATTTTGGGAGGTGCATGTTTACTCTTGCTAGATTATGTATTTCAGTTTAAATATCGGTTTGGTATTGGTGTTGCTCTTTCCTGATTTTTTTTCCCCTTCTATGTCGTAGGTCGGATTAATCCTTCTAAGTTTCTCGGTCTTCTATTTTGTAGGGTCAGAATTGAGCTCGCACGCTTGACCGTTACCCAAGTTTAGTACTAAATCTTTATCTTATGGTAAGTTTGGTTAATCCGGAAACTCCTGTGAGGCATTATAAATGTGCCGACCTACTGCTCTAACTTGATCCATTTTGACTTTTTTTTCTATCCCGTTTCCAAACAAAGCCTATTTCAATGCTAGAACAGATTTAGAGTCACAATTAATGAATACTTGAGCTAAAATTTTATTAAAAAAAACAGCTCATTAAACATCACATGCGCAACAAGCTGAGCTACTGAGCCTTATTAGTTGATAATGTACCTTACTGGGTGCACACTTTAGGTATTATACTCCTAATTTCAAGCTATGGACATATATCCCATATAATGTAAGTACGTCAGGTTGTTTTTTATTTTTTCAGAATAATGGAACATAATATTTGATATTTTTTCATTCCAACTCTTTCAGATTGACGTCTACCTTGATTGTTTTTAGCTCTACCGGTCAACGTCTTTAATGTAGAGCGATCTGTTTAAGATAAATGTGATAAACGAATGATGATAATAATCTTTGCAGGAAGAAGACAGTGAGGAAGAAAGAGATGCGGAACTAATGAAAACCTACGCAAGCAAAGAGGGAAGGATGTAGCATCTGCTTGTGGTGAAAGCAGAAAATCTTCTACATCCAGAAATTATTACAAAGACAAAGGTTGTGATCATGCCTTTCCGGTTACTTACTTTTGCGTTCACTCTTCGGATATGAGTCATGTCTATATGTTAATGCTATTTTACTGCCTTCTATGAGTGCATCGTGTTTTTTTTGGTCTATATACTTGTTTTGATAGGTTGGTTTGTTTTTGTAAGCTTACATGCCCCATTTCTCGGAGGATCCCAACACCGAACTCACTAGACACGCCTTCATCATTCTGTGGTCTCGCTCACAACTTGAAATAAGTACTATTTAAAAAACAAATTTAGTTTTGTCAATTGTCGTTTTACTTGGTCATTCAATCTAAAAATGAAATTAATACATAAAGGAGGCTCATGAGTGGGGCAGGGGAAGGAGTAGTAGAAGAGAAGGGGAAGAACAAGATAATGAGACTGTGAGAACCCCATTGAGCTTCACATGATTCAAAGAGAAGCAGAGGGAGGATGGGAGGAGGGGAGGAAGGGGAAATAGGGTAAATATATTTTTAGGTTTATTCGTCGGATTTTTTACCAGCTACTACTTTATGATTAATTTGCTAATGTTTTATTTCAGGAGCTGATCCATGTGAGTGAGACTATAGTGTTCCATTACTTGATGAATCCATGGTGCTTAATTATTGAGTTACGATTTTGGCTTGGAGAAGTTTAGCTTATGCTCTTGGTTTTATGCGTTGATCATGTCTTTGCTTTCTATTAAATTGGCAATGTTCAGTGCTGTCAGTTGTGTCAAGTTGCTTTTGAGGGTTTGTCATCGTAAGAAACTTGGCCGTCAGCTTTGTTAAGATGTCGGCAAAAGCTGACTGAAATGGAGTTACGCAAAGGAATAAGGCCAACAAATGAGGGGTGCTGCAAGATGATGCGTCGCTTCCCATAGTCAGAGGTATTTGTTCCCTCTTATGAGTCATCTTGTGATTGATGTGAGGGTGATACCGAGATGTTGCTTTTGCCCACGGATAGAAGCGAATAGTCTAAGCCGTAAGTATTGCCTCCGTTACATATTGTGGTGTTAATTCTGTTTTATAATTAGGTGTAGGTGGGAATTAACGTCGTTACGGTTTGCTATGCAGCTCATAGAGAGCAGTCTTGTTGGTGAGCGTTTGGGTGCCTTCTAAAAGGTATGCTATATTAATTCAATATTGTAGGGTTCTGTGGAACACGCTTACAAATGTTAGTTTAGTGAGGAATATTTTTCGATACGATGTGTTGTGCTTGATCCTAGGCCATTTAAAGGCAGTGGCATAGAGGAGTTTTACATGGCACCTCACCCCTTCGTCATTCCGTTTGTGGAAAGCTTTTGTATACTGTACTCGTGGTCTGTTGGCTCGCTAATCAGGGTTATTGTGGCGTGCTTAGGCTTCAACTTATTATGCTCTGCTTATAGCTCATTAGGGTTACTATTTAAATGTGTGTTTGAGGTTTCGGGGTGTTAATTGGAACTATAGGTTCAGCTTGCTGCTTGGGTTTATATTTGTTTGCAACTGCTGTTTATGGTCAGCTGTGGCAATATTAGTTTGGATCACATTTTTTTAGCTTACTTTACTATGTTTTAATGCTCGTTAGGGTTTGAGGGCCACTTGCCTAGGTTTGTGGAGTGGGGATTTGCTTTGGAATTCAGTTCTGTTATACTGAAAGGTGTTGTTTTCCCTCTTATAAGCCGCTTTTTATTTAGTTTTGCTTTCATTCGCAGAAGTCATCTTTGCTTGTCACCAATTCTGCCTAAAGTACAGTTGTATATTTTCCGCTAATCTGTTTGTAATTTTTGGTGCCGGAATATGCTCCTGGGTCTTCTGCTGCTGGTTGGTGCTGTGGCTTGCGCTTGTCCCGGGTTGCGGTTTGAGGGGGTGCTGCAAGATGATGCGCCGCTTTCCATAGTCAGAGGTATTCGTTCCCTCTTACGAGTCATCTTGCATTGTAGCCCCCCTTCCCTTTGCGTTTGGCTCCTCCGCCCGCCTACATCTGCACTTAAGTAGCAAGTATTTCTGTTTTTGTTTTTGGTCATTGTGTTTATATGTCATGGGGTTTATTTTGTTCTGTTTTTTTTTCGGTACTGGTTTTTATGATGCTGTTTGAGTGGTGGGTTCTGCTTCTCTTGGACTGTGGAGGTACCCAACAATTGTAATTTATGCTCTACTAAGAGGTCTTTTATTTCTGACTAAACTGTATGGATTCGAGGTAAACTGCTTGCTTTGCCCGGTTGTTTACTGTTATGCTTTGTTGTTTTCGTAGGCCTGCGTAAGTTTATGTTTTGCTTTTTTGATTAGGTATCTACTTTAGCTTTTTCTTGTTACGGTTTCGGCTGTATTCCTGGGGTTCCAGTCTGCTAATCAGATCTATTTGCATGCTAACATTTAGGCTGATTCTGGTTTTTCTTGGCTTGTGGGGTTACGTTTTGAAGTACGTATTCCTGGGGTTTCAGGTTGTTAATCGGAGCTATTGGATGCTTTTACTTCGTGGTGGGTGTTTTACCCAGTTTGTCCTTTTTCCTTAATTTTGTTTTTTCGTATATACGTTTGCATCATGTGATCTGCCACGGAACAGAGGCTGGTGTCTTATGTTGATTCATTGATTGTTAACGTGTTATATATAGGAAACTGCTTTGATTGGATTTAAGCTTTGCTTTGATTCATTTCGTGAATTATAGGTTGACCGTGACGGCGAAGTTGCGTCGACGATGATGATTGGGAATAACCGTGATCGCAATTTTACCTTGTATATGTCTGTTGTAATTACTGTTAATATCTTGCTTTTCCAAATAATCTCATAGGCCAGGTCAGTCTAAGAAGGAAATTGAAGTAGATATTGAAGCAATTGGACATGTTACAAAAAAATCTTGTTAGATTGGCTGGCTATTAGTGGTTTTTCGTAAAAGCGATTTGATGTCAGAATTTGTAACTAGATATATATCCTTCATATAGTGGTTCTTCATATGAGCGATTTTATGACAAATTTGTTTCTTGTGTTTGTCTGGGATGCTTGTATATTATGTTCACAGTACGGTATTGGTCAATGACTTCATAGTGATGCTGGTGGAGTCTGACCTCCCACATGAATTCTCCGATTAAGCATCACTTGTGAACTACAAAAGTTATAATGAAAATTAGTGACAGTGGTGTGTTTACTTTTAGATAGCATGTGCGTAGAAATTATGCAATAATTCATGGCCATTGTTTTAAATTTGTTTTAAATGCAGGTTAGCCTATGTTCATGAGCTTGCACAGAGGCATGAAGTCTAGCGACATACTTCTTGTTCGGCATTGGAATCCTGTTTTCTGATTTTGCCCTCCCTAAGTTGCTTAATTCAGTTACAAGTTCTGGTATCACTCATGTCATTGAACTTTTGAGGGGGTGTAAGTTGTTGTTTGCCATTAGTAGATATATGTGCTTCATTTCATCTTAAAATTCTCTCTTTTTAAAAAATGTAGTACGTAGATATGTATGCGCAGTTATATTGGCCGGGTTATGTTGGCCGGAGAGAGCATTATTCATGGTTTCAGAGTACTTATCATGGAATTAATAATTGGAAGTACTCGTGTTGATTAAAGTCGGCCACCAGCGGATCCAAGCTTTTAATTTGACCTTTTCAGAACTTATTTTTTTCTCTTTTGCTGCCCTCATTTAGAAGCACTACAGTCTAAAACATACGACTATATTTTGGTCACTCTTAGATGACTTTAAATCTTGATCTAGATGCTTAGAAGTAACCAGAAATGGGGAATGTCATGCCCATGCTGGAGGCAGGTGACTTATTAGTATGAGATGTATATGAGCCCTTGTCTTATCTGTGTTTTAAGCTTTGCTAATTTAGTAGTGATTCCCTATTAAATGCATGTTCTTTGATTTGATATTTTTTTTAAAATGCTACTATACTTTTGTGGCTGTTAGATGTGTCGATCTAGATGCTCAACTGAGACAAGAAATGGGGAATGTCATGCCAATGCTCGAGGCGGGTGACTTATTAGTTCGGTATGTATATGAGCCCTTATCTTACCCTTTTAACCCTTATCGTTACTTTAGTAGAAACGGGTAGTATTTGGCTGCAGGCCAGGATTACTGCGTTGATGCTGTACTGCTAAATGCAGAAAGCAAAGTGCAGAGCAATGGTCAATTTATTGTTGTTTGTCGGCTTGTTGGGTCTGCGAGATTAACATGTTCTAGGAGGTAGAATAACATTTGGGTCGGTGTATATCATAGATTCATAATGCTATCAGCATAACACAAATGAATAGTAGAACTCTCCACAATTTTATGCCTCCACATGTGAATACCATTTATGATAGTGTGCATTTGGGTAGGTGTAATGGATGAAGCATTTGTATACGGTAAATTATTTTAGCTGAACACCTACGACTGAATTTTGAAAGGGCGGCAGATAAGTACCAAACAACGCGGCTTATGTTTTTAGGTTCACTATTTAGGTTGATTATTGATGGGTTCAGTGGCGACACTGGAATTTGTGTATTATTTTGAAGTTAGCTAAGTTTTATTTTTAAAAGTTTAGGACGCGAGTGGTTGGCGATCATGCTTACCAGCTATTGGTTAGAGTATGTTTTTTTACGCTGGCCTTTTTGATAAATGTCGTTGGCAGCTCTATAATTGGGCTGGTAGGGGCGACTATCAAAGTGATATACATTTATTTGAGCTCTACTTATATGTTGTTGGTCCATGCATAGTTGCATACCCTATTTGTTTCGGCCTTACGGGTGAGATAAGTTACAATACATATGAATCATGAGTGTATATCTCATGGTTATGGAGTAAGTGTTGATCTTGTAACTGAAATTGAAAGCATCTATGTGATGAATTACTTCTGGAGCCTGGTAAGTTTGGTTATATAGCTACCCAATAATTATAGTTAGTGTTAAACAAGCAGCAACTAAAATCGTACCTACGCCTGTCCAAGAGTATCATTACGAACTATATTATATTATGAACGTTTTTACCTTTTCTAGATTGTCAATGTCCAGGTAAGGATGTAGGTATAGTTCTGATATGAATTCTAACCGTCCTCACTTAGGTTGCTTCGAATTCTTTACTTAGTGCTTAAGAAGGAGCTATGGTATATAATAGGTGTGATCGTTGTTTACCTTTCTCTCATTGAGTAATTGTATATTGGCCTTTCCGTCTCATTAATGACAGTACAATGTATCATCTAACATTCTGATTATATGCATCTATGAGAAGCATAACCTTTAAATTGTTGTAGTAGGGATTATATGCATTTTGTTCATATTATGTCTTTCTTTGGACTTGGGAATATAATTTTTAATCATGATTTTGAAGATTCAGTAGTAGCCTTTCATTATTACTATAATTGTGCACTTGTCCGAGAATCAATATTCCTGTTTAGTTTCTGCCCTGTCATGCTCATCACTAATTCCAAACCTTGCTTATCTTAATGCAGATGTCTTTGTTACCCGATATAGAAGAGTTCTCCAACCAAAATGGTGATGCAACATTTGGAGAAGGTAATGATTTGAGCACACAGTGAAAACAATTTGTTTGTCATCTGATTGTTGCTTGTAGATTTAGAGTTCCATCTTAGTGTCATGATAATGATACTTCTCAACGTTCAGGAAAGTCGAGAATTATCCCGATAGTTCGTCAAACAAAAGTTGAACTTGCTTCTACCCTGAAGTCTAAAGGATAAGCTTAATTGTCTAGCCTGTTATTATGGAATGGTCAAGTTCGCCATGATTTCTAGATTATATTTCCCTTCAATATTCTAATCTTAGGCTCTTAAATTACAGAAAAGTCGAAAAGTACCCTGATAGTTAGTAAAACAAAAGTTAAACTGGCTTCTACTCTTAAGTCTGAAGATATAAGTTTACTTGTCTGACCTGTTATTATGGAATGGTCAAGTTTGTTAATGATGGTGGATAGACACACCACTTAAGTTCAATAGTCTGTACTATATATGTTGCATGGTGAATTAGCTAACAGTTTCTAAAGAGCCTTTGGGACATTTTTTTTTTCAGTCGATACTCCTAGAAGCAGTTTTTTTGAAGGAATATGTTGCATGAGATCTTTCAAAAATGTACCAGTAGACTCCACGGGATGTGAGAGGGCTGGAAGTTCTGTTCCTCTGAAAGTATTATATTTTTGCCCATTCTGCTCTTGACTTACGGATTAGTTCTATAAAGATCAATGTCATTTCAAGCATTCCTTTTAATTGCTTATATGACAAATTGACGAACATCACTCATGTAATCCTGTTTAACAGTTTTTGTGGTTTTAGTTGCGCCTACAATTGATTAATGGATTCTGACGTTTTCGGAGGCCATTTTAAATTAGACTTGGTTCCAAGTGATTAGTAATGTAATAATTTTGTGACTGTGGATCAGAAAATTAATCATTTAATAATTAATTTCAGTTTAGACTTGAGATTTTGTGTGAGCTAGCATTAACACCTTAAAGTTAGTTCTTGATTCTGCTGGCATTAACACCTCAAAGTTAGGTCTCAGAAGTATAGCGATAAGCAAGGATACTATGAGGAATTTCTTTTATTGCTTATAAGTCTGAACTCTTTCACATCATTTTTCCTTACCCTTTTTAATTAATTTGAAGGGATGGGTAAGGAAATAGGTTCTCATTTTAGTAATTAGTTGATCATGGTGTCTTCTTTTGTTATCTGGAAAATTTTGCAGTTTATAAATCGTTTTAGTTTGGATAAAATATTCTATTTGATGAGTTTTAGTTATGTTGCTCAGTTCCTCGTATATGTTGGTGGAGATGTGGGTTTTAGCTATTTTTTTTAATGGCTTTTAAATTTGTGGTTTTAACATGTTATCGACTACTTTTTTGTGTATATGAACGGAGTGTAACAAGTGTGTCGTCTCCCTGCCTACAAGTCTTTTCTTATTATAAGAATAATAGTAGAAAAAGGTACTAGAAAAAAAACTACTAACAAGACTTAATGAACTTTTGATCAGAGTTTTGCTAAGCTTGAAAGCAGCTCAAATTCAATCAAGTGGACTCGAATTTGAGCTTGAGATCGTTTGATGAAGCCAGAACTGATTCTGATCTCTCGAAACGGGCAATCTGATTCTAACCATTCATAGCCCAATTTTTGCATGTTTTTACTTCATCACCACTGTTTTGACTAACAAATGGTGGTACTTTAAAAGGGACTCAAAGTATTATACAGAAATACAGAGTACATTGTTCAGATCCATTGCAGTGAGAATACTAATCCCAACACTATTTGTTACATGTATTCATGTGTTAGAGTCTAATACTCATGTGTTTGTGGAGGCTGGTTTGAGCGACACGGGAGGACCTGGAGTTCAGGTCGTTGCTGCGGGGAAGTAATAGAGGAGGGTGAAACTATATCTCATGTTGGTAAAGTGAGTGTTGCCTTTTTGTGTTGAGAAGTTTGTATTTGTATTTTAAGGTTAATGCCATGCAAATCAGATTAATTATGTGGGTTGTCCCTGATTGTTCGTATTTAGATGGTCCTTCCTTTTGGGTTCGGATTTTTTAAACTTGCAGCAACGGTCGTCTTAGGTTACAAAGTATAATGAAGTTTGAAGAGTTGCATAGTGGTGTTAGTACTGCAGCAGGTATGAATTCTAACTCCTCAAAAGTATGAATTTCTAATGAAATTCTCTTGGTTTTGTTGTTAGTTATGAGTCTTTGCTCTCCTTTTTCTTATATATTGAGTTATGAATTTTTTTTCTCCTCTTGAAATTGTTCATTGCTCATCGAAATGGCTCATTTTTTGGGATTATGATCGATTTTTTTTTTTTTTTTTTTTTATTTATAGTTTGTGGGAGTTGATTCATCCTTGTCCTTTTGTGGGTATAGTTAATTACTTTAGCAATTGGGTTTATTGTTGATGGCTTAAATAAATTTCCAAGTTCTTTGTCAGGTGCATTTGGTTTGAAGTCCTTGCCATACATTTCAGGTACTTCACTGGTATTGTTTCTGGCCCCGGCGGTTCAAATTCCGCTTGATTGTCAAAAATTTGTTTTGCGTGTTTCTGTTAGCATCTACCTATCCGCTTTTTTTTTTAATTTGTGTTTTTTTGATGCTGGTGCCTTACAAATTTTGATTGTCAAGTGTTTGTATTAAGGACACTCTTCCACGTCTTTGGAATGTGCATGTACTCTGAGTTTAAGCGCCACAATAAGTCGAAGAGAGTTTAATGAGCCAGTTTTTTTCCCACATCCCCATACCCCATATCAATAGAATAGTTATTGAATATGAAAATTAGTCAAAATCCCATGATAAGCATACATTTTTGAAGGCATTGATTTTTCAAATGTTTTGGATCTTTCTGGTCTGGAAGCCTTGAATTGTGCAATATGTGTGGATTATAATAAGGGTGACTTTAGTGATAAGTAGTTTGGTGCTGCTCTTATTCCTAGAATGGTGTTCTAATAACCGTCAATTGTTTGTGGTTTTCCAAAACTGTATGAAAAAGTGTTACGCCGCGACTAATTTTGTGATCAAATTGTTCCTATTTTGTTTCGGAAACCTATGTCAGATTTGAAAATGAGATTCATGAGCGACATGTTTAGGTAAAAGATATATTTGAGTCGATGATGATGCTCTTGCTGTTGAATCATATATTCTTACAATAGTATATGCGAGTGCACAGTGAATATAAATCAATAGCTATATTTTCTAGATAGTCTGTCAACTTTTTATTAATATCAAATGCTCAATTCCAAGTTAAATCAGTGGTGGCTATCGGTGAATTATTGTATGTAAGAATTTGCCTTATAGTAGTTATATTTAACATACGAAATAAGGAACACTCTCATAAAGCTGTGAAATATCTTGAAGTAATGGATGAATAGCTGTCTTGGACGTTAAATATAAGTTTCACATTTGATCATCTTAGACCAGGATGATTGAATGTTACATTTTTTTTATTTTAAGGTTGTTGCACCAAATTTAGGTAGATTAAGAATACATTTTGACTGATTATATACGATAAATTGAAATTGTTTTTTGTATGGCCTAATTTTGAAATGAAGGATGGCTGGTGTATGGTAAAATGGTATTATTGTGCGTTTGGTGGTAATAATGTGTGATTTTCTGAGGTGAGATGTTATTTTGTGTGAATTGATTGATTCGCTTTATGAATTAGGTGGTGTTGCATTTTAAAGGTGAAGTGGGTGTAAGACTCCAAGCAGTGATGGATGATAGTGGTCATCACGTGTTCATTTTTTTGATCGCTTCTCAGCTCATCCAAGTTCAGATACTTTTTTCATTATCATACACCCTTTTATATCCGTAGGCTTGCTCAATACATGTGACGTGTATGAATCACACGTCGGTATAGAATTGGCTTGAACGAAAGGAGTATGTCTTAATGACAATAACTTCTTTCCTCAGGTTGCTAACTTGGTTATTATTAGTGATTTATAAATGGGTTTCAGGACTCGTGTTGTAAAAATTACCTTTGTTGCTATTTAATGTTCTAATTAGTCATTATTTTATTTTCTAAGCTCTTCAACTGCATATTTATATATGGTTCAGTTGTTTTAGAGTGGTTGAAATTAAGCCTTATCACCTGTTGTTAAGCATCAGTTATGGTATGTGGATCATGTGTCTGTTGAATGTAATATGGGAGGTTAGACGAACTGACATCTGTTTCTACATGTTATCTTCTCAATGTTATGTATGTAATTGTCTTATGACTTTCGTGCTTGTGTGTGTCCCACAACTTTTTGTATGTTGTTTGGAAGGGGGGTGGACTGGTGAGCATTAGTTGCGGGATGCGTGTTATTTTTTTTTTTTCAGGGGCCATTCTTTCATCGGGTTATTTTGTTATTACCTTGTCTTGATGAACTAGACAGTGCTCAATGTGAGACCTTATGATTCCCTTAAGTCTTAATTTGCATATGGGCAACGTTGAGATGCCCATCTAGGACAATAGGACATTGTCAAATTTATGACAAAGCGAAATTATTTGAAATTTGTAATGTACTTGGTAGAGCTCCCAGAAATTCAGTATGAATTCTATGATGAGAAAAAGGATTATAATCAGATGTATTACCTCATACATAATTTGAATTTGAGTATATGTGTGAGTTTTTAATACGACACTCAAAAATTTTATTACAAACCTCATACCTAATTTGAATTTGCGTATATGTGCGCAAGGAATGAGGTTGTTGTGGCCGCTAATCTGGACAGGTGGGAGAGAGCGAACTAGGTCCATCCAACCGACTTGGTCGACGACTGCGCAGGATGGTACCGGTGGGGTGGTTGGGTAGGAGACGGTGGTCTGGTTTGGTGGTGGCGGCGGCAAGGATGGTGGTTAGCCGGTGAGGTGGTATAAATAAATGATGGGAAAATAGAAAAACATGGATGGTGACATGAGAGGGGTAAAATAGTCTTTCATATCCATAATTGAGTAGATCATGTTCATGAAAAAGCATAACCCTTTTTTTATGGAGCTGATGTTTAAAGTTGTGGTTATTTTGAGTAGCATTCGCATCTATAATCGTTATATAATACTTGTATAAAGGTGCTCTCTTGGCAACTAATGACATCCTACTCTTTATTTTGAAGTTTGCAGGCATGTCTTTTCACTATGCTAATTTGCTTGACAATACCCTATTACACGTGATATAAATTCCGTTGGTCTTGACCCTTGAATATAAAAATTTAAATATCTTTCTATTCTCAAATCGATAGTCGCGTTAATTTGTAACACAGTAATCTGAAGAACGGAAACTTCCTGGTGTTCGATCAAGCGACTTAACATGTTTTTAATGTTATATATGTAGGAACCCATAGGTTTTGTGTGGCTCACTAAATCGTCTTTCAAAATCCTACTTCTTTGCAAAATTAGTGATTTAGTGACATATCCATACGAAAATATGGGACACAAAGGTATATGAGGGGATAAAGGCAGAGAGGGAGAAAGGGAGAAATAAAGGAAATGAGAGTTTGTACATGAATTTACCCATGAGATTTAGATTGGGAGACGGAGATATATATATAGAGAGAGAGAGAGAGAGAGATATGAGGGGAGGAATCGAGAGATATGAGGAGAGGAATACGAGGACGAAGAAAGTTAGAAGGGTGCAAGGGATAAACAAAGGCAGAGGGATGGAGGAAAAGGAAAGGTGGATTGGGGAAAGAAGACAAATGGGAGATGCATGTGGAAAATGTGAGGAAATTTGTGTATGATTTTGCTCATATAAAAGAGGGGGAGGAGATCGAGATTCTCTTTGTTTTATTTTATTCAAATTAAGATCAAGGGAATTTGAATAAGAAGATAGGGAGGCAGCGATTGTGGAGATAGGGGGTATGTCGAGAAGAAGATGGATATGAAGGATGAAAATAAGGAGTAGGAGTAGGAGGTGATGAATATGGGAAGTATAGAGAAAGATGACAAAGAGCAAGATCAGGTTGCTGGAAGAGGAAAGAGAAGAAAAGGGAAATAAGCAACGACAAATGGGAAGGGTAAAAAGAGAAAGGATGAGGAGAAGGGGAGGAGTCGACGACAATGATGGAGGGGAAGAATAAAGGAAAATAGATTAGGAGGGGAGGAAGGGAAATAGTATATAAGAGAGGGAGAGAGAAAGTGGAGTGGAAAAAGTGAAAGGTTGAAGATGAAAAGGGGAAGACCACGACAACAGACAAAAGATGAAGAGTATAAGGGAAAATGGGGAGAAGGATGACATATGGAGGAAGCAACAACGCCGGAAAGGAAGATAAGAAGGGAAAGATAAGGCGTAGGAAAAAAGAAATATGGGGTTGACATATGACATTCATCGTTACAATAGTAGGCACTGAAGCGACAAAATTTTAGGCTTCTAAAGATATTTACATTCCAGATGCAGAGAGAATAAATGTAATATCGCGATGTTAATAAAGAGATATAAATTAGAAGGAGGGAATAATGAAAGGTAAAGGTAGTAGAATAAGAAGGTTATGGGAAGGGGTAATGGGAAATTAAGAGGGAAAGGGAAAGGGAAAGGGGAAGATAATGAGAAGGAAGCAAGCAAAAGCGAATGTTGATGTTAATGTTAATGTTAATGCCTGTGTATAACCCGATTAACCTTTTTGCAGGAATCAAAACCAAACACATACTTAGTAGACACTTTCTAACTTAGCTTTTAGCATACATTCCAACTAGCAATCATATAACAGTAATCTATGAGAAGCATAAAAGTGTCAGAATTGCTACAACATAAGGAAAGTGAAAAAATGGTGCTTCATCTACAACTTAATGTTACTAAACTATTATATGAGTTTATGCTCATTAGTTGTGAGACAAAGAGGGAGAGGGAGAGGTAGAGAGAATTTGATATTAGATTTGAAAGAGAGGGGGGAAGAAGAGTTTAAAAAGTGTGCAAAGGAGGGAGAGACAGAGGTTGAGGTGCGCATAGAAAATTTGAAATGATTTGTGTTTGATTTTGCTCATATAGGAGAGGGAAAATGAGAAAGTCTCTTTGTTTGATGTTGTTTAGATTGAGATCAATGACGGGGGGAAGGATACTGTTGAGGTCTCTTCCCATATGTGTGTGAGGGGCATCTATCCCACATCGGTAGAATAATTGTGAAGGGACTAGCTTATAAGTAAGTGGGCTACTCCTCCTATCACCAATTGGTTTTAGGATGGAATCTCACTAGCTTGTGGACCGGTCTCATGCACCTAATTATATAAGCCCGCTGCGGAGGACTCAACATATACCATTAAGAAGAAAGAAAATAAGGAAAGAAAAAGAGGTTGGGGCTGGGGGAGAAAGGGGTAAGGAAGTTAGGCAAGGTGATCAGAGGGAGGCATGTGATGTGAAGGAAGGGAGTATATTGTGAAAGAGATGGATATGAAGGATAAAAATAAGGAGGAGAATGAGGTGATGAAGAGGGGAGGTAAATATAAAGAGGACAAAGAGTAGGATAAGGTGACAAGGAGGGGAAGTGGAGAATAAGAAATAAGTAGCCATAGATAAGAACAAATAATTGAGAAAAGATAAGAAGTAGCGGAGGAATCGACGACAATGGCTCAGGCGAATGGTAGAGGAAAATAGAGAGATGGGGATAAGAAGAGAAAAAGGTTGTGGCTTGGGGATAGGAGAAATTAAATGATAAAGAGGATATGGGAAGACAACAACGATATATGCGAATGGGAATAAGGATAAGGAAAAGAGATGAAGAAAAAAAAATGAGAGAAGGATGATAAAGGGGAAACAGCAAAGTCGAAGAGGAAAAGTAGGGGGAAGAGGAGGCATATTAAAATAGAAAGATGAAGATGATTAGAAAGAAGATGCGGAGGAAGAGTGAGAGGAGAGACAATGCAGAACAAGGGATATGGGGACGGGACATATCGAGAGGGGGTAGAACGATATGGAGACGAAAGATGAAAAGCAGGCGTACCCAGGGTTTACAGTCGGTGTTTTTGTGTTTTCTCACTGCTTTTTATGGTTACTTTGGCTTTACCCAGGACATGGTACGCTATGATTTTATCTAAAACGTTTCACTGTAACCTTGATATACCATCCAGGGTTTGTCCTGTTTTGATTTACCAAGATTGTGAATAATTCTATCTGGCGGGTTTTGTTACCGTTGCTTTAGATTAGTTTTTTTTTAACGGGTTTCTATGCCTTCCGTGTCTTTTAGGTTATTGCCTTGCAGTTTGTACGTGTCCGTATTCAAAACACTCTTCAATATCTTTGGAATGTGTAGCTCTTCTGAATTTTAAACCTATAGCAATAAGGCGATAGAGTATAAGGCACATAGAATTTTTTAATTTACCGTTTTACATTTCAATGGTCTTGTAATATAAGAGTATATGCGACCATATATTCAGTATATAAGGCAACAACTTATATAAGACAACAACTATATTTTCTAGACAGTCCGCCAACTTTATATTAGTATCAAGAGCCTGACTCCCTTCTACAAACGCTGGCTATCGGTGAATTAGTATTTGTAGGTTTCGGTTATGTGTATATCAGACGTGTATAACACATTACATATATAGGGAACGCTCTCATAAAGTTGTGACATGTCCTAAAGTAATGAATTAGTACCTTGGACGTCAAATATATATGTTTTAGGCTTGGTGGTCTTGGGCCAAGCTAATGGTCTTGGACGTCAAATATTTTTGGTGATGTATGATAGATTGAGCTTCAATATGTGCTTGTTGGCTTATTTCCTTATCATTCTTATTAATCTTTTTTCAGTGGGTGCACTTTCGCGTTCGCAAAACGAGAATGTCGCTTCCAAATATAGTCAATCGTCCTACGAACTGCATCACCGCCTTTAGGGATATGCTGTCATGGCCTTGAAGGTACACCAATGTGTTGTAGGTCTGATTGCAACAGAAAGCGCTACAAATTGGGTCTGTTACTGTTATACCTAAGGAAAATTCTCATCTGCCCCGCTGCTCGGCTCTCAAAAACATGCTTATAGACCTGCCCGCTGAAAGCTCCTATCTGCCAATTGCTGAGGCTTTTCTTTAACTCATCACTCGCTTTACATATGTTACAATAACATTTTAAAAAGATAGAAAATTCTTTGCATATGATCTAAAAATCCAGATGTTTTTCCGTTTCTATTTCAATGCCTAATAACGAGATCGCAAAGCGTATGCCAAATTGGGGCACCGCGCCCGGTAGGGCGCGGAGCAACAACTAGTTATGTTAAAAAAAAAACAGGGATAAGTGACCATCACCCACCAATTACCATCGGATCCTGACATATGTTCACCACCAGTCACTAGTCACCATTCACAACTTGCAACCCACCATACTACTCATCATCACGTATAACTCTCAGTCTCCCACAAGTTCACAATTCAACTCTCATTTCTATTTTTCCAATTTTTGAGTTTCCTCTCCTTTTGTGAGCGGTGTGTGGGCCGTGATCCAAGTGTGAGTACCCTTCTTTTAAAATTTTGAAAGTGGAAACTAACCTTGGCTTCAACTTTGAACAATTGTGAAACTAGGCTTCGTAAGTTTCATTTATAGCAATTAATAAAGCGCATAAATTTAACCAAGAGTGAAAAATGCGACCATGTTTTCTATTTCTCATTAAACTATCATAAAAAAAATATTTTATATTGATATTATGACTTATTAACAATTTTTTGTAACAATTTCAACCATGTTAACTACTCTCCCCACACAACAATGATGTTCTAACTTCTCTAATATATGTGAGGAGTATTTTATTTTATTGAAGTGTGAAAACCATAAGTGGATAGAGGGAGTTCTATATAATTAATTATTCATCTGGAAACAATTTACATTCTTGTATAATGTTATAGCCAAAATTTACAATTTTCCTACTTGAATATGTGGCATCGTAAGGGTGGTCTATCATGGAGGGAGTGGACTAATGACATGGAAAGAAAAGGTCAACAAACTAAATTCCCCAAAAAGAGGAGTAGTTGAGAAAAAACAGGAGGGCATCCAGGGAGAACGCTGAGGAGGAACGGGTCAAAGGAAGGGACTATAACAGCAGCTGGAACAAGTCAACAACAGCTTCCTAGAATTTAGGAGCAGTTGAGGAAGAATAGGAGACTTAACAGGCGGAACAGAGTGACGCAAATCCAGCCTCCTGCCAGGAGGAACGCCAGGAGGAACGCCAGGAGGAACATGAACCAGTCAATAACTCATCCCTTGAAAGCAGGGAGGTTGACTTTGACTTGGCAGGCAGAACGAAGTAGCACGAACTCAGCCTCCTATATATCAGGATCCTGTCAGGAGGAACAGGAATCAATCAGATAACGAAATCCTTGAAAGTAGGGGAGTTGAGGATTTCCAGGAGAAAATAATGGGGAGAAAACGGCAACTGCAATTAGGGTTAATAATTGATGCTTATAAATACAGCAGACCTAAGGCAAGAGAGGGCATCCATTTTTTCTACACCATCTCCACAAAATACAAACCCCATCATTGACAAAAGAGAAACTCCACTGCCTATTGTATTTATTTTTCTAGTTCTTACTCACATCTCCATTAAAGAAACTTAGTGAAATATTTGGCGGGATTCCGACTCCCCCCGCGGTTTTTCCTGATTTGGGTTTTCGCGTCACCATTTTCGTGTGTCCTTTTTCATTACTCTACATTTATTGTTATTTTCGTCATTACTTTTGCTTATTTTTCATCCGTATTCCGTCACAAATCACATATAAATTAACCCCCTTTTCGAGGCTAAAAAGAGTAGATCATTTTGACCCGTCAACGAACGAATTAATAGGTTTGGGTAATTTTTTACCAAAACAATTTGGCGCCCACCGTGGGGCAAAGTGATCGATTTCTATAGCCAAACTATCGTCTAGTCAATAAGTCCACCACGTGCCCGCTACGTTCCTGCTACAAATCTGCAGACCTGGCCACCATGTTACCTCCAGAATCTGCCGGAGAAGGAACAACGAATCCACCAGGAACCCCCAGTATGGTACCGGTAGAGGGTACACCAGCAGGGAATTTCAGCACAGGAGTGCAGGTCCAGAGCAGCCTATCTGGAGGAACCCTCAGGCACCCAAGCCCAACTCCACCAGATTCAAATACTCTGCAGGTCATCCTAAAGGAAATGAACACCCTGCACAAAGCCCTAGAAAACTTGCTTAAAGACAACTTGGATTTGAAGGCAAGGATAGAAGTCATGGTACCCCCTCATCCAGCACCCATCCTGCAGAGCGTCCAGGCGATGGTTCCAGCAACCTACACGCTCTAGGAGTCGGCAGTTTATGGAGGACCAGGACAACAAAGTCCCCCTGAGTTGGTTACAAGACAAAATCTTGGAGACTTAACACCCAATTATTCTCCCATGTTGGCCAGCATGCAGGCTACCCCAGGTAACATTCTGTCTAGTTGTTCTCTTGGGGCTAACTCCTTCTCTGTTACAGGTACCTCCAGCCAGCAGGTACCGAATGAGCAGTTTAGGTCTATCACCAATGCAGCCCCTCTGTCCAGCATCTTTGCTAGCCAGCCCTGCTCCGTGGAATACACTCCTGTAGGAACAGCGCCAGAAGGTAATCCCTTTGGCTTTGTTCCGCCTGCCTCTAACCCTTCTGTAGGAACAGACGGACAGGTGGAACAATAGCTCCAAGAACTCAGAGACATGATCAAAAAAATACCTGGTATGCCGCTGATACGTGTCGTTTGCGCATACAAATTAACAATTTATTTACCTATCTTAACCTCAAAAATATAAACATAGTAAAGGATAAGTAGGGTCGATCCCACGGAGAGACTGGAAAAACTAATTAACTAGCCAGTAATATTTATTAACTAACTTACATATATACTATTATTTACGGCTATTAACATATTTACGATAAGGGGGGTTTCATAAGTAATTGTAATGAACTAACGTAACTAAATACTAATGTCTAAAAGTGAAGTTGAATACTCGATTAAGCTCACATTTCTTATGGTAATTTTAGAATGTCAACCGATATTTGTTTACGTCAAATCTCTAGTTTGTTTATAGATTAACTGCGGAACTCAAGATAACAAGAACTCCCTATCTTCTCTTAATTGCAACCGACCTGAACTAAGCCTAGACCGATTCTAAACTAACCGACCGATGTAAGTTTATCACACCCTACTAAAGACCGGATTAGAAGCATTATTGAACCAAGAAGACGTCATTAATCCAATTAACCATTTAAAGTGTCGTCACTACCTAATTGATTAACTGACCAAATATTACTCCTAACCTAAACTAACCCCAATTTGCAGAGATTAATTCAAACTAGTTGCTACTCGGATTATATAACTCGAACTAAGCCAGAATCATATAATTAGCATACGTAACAATTTCGGACAATAATAAGATAACAAATTATAAACTGAAATTGGAACTTATAATTAAAACAAGTAAAATATTAGATACAAATAACTGAAAGATTAACAATAAACAACAACGGTTTCACTACTAAAATTAATCAACGAATTCAATCAATAAATTAGGTACAAGAAGAAGTAAGAAAAACTTATTTTTATTGCCCGGAATCCGCAACTCGACCCTCGGATATCACGCCTCCGATCGAACCCGAATCCACCTTTACTCGGACGTGTACTAAGACGGTGTCAGAGAACTGCTTCATCTTCTAATTGTGACCCAAATGATTGAACCGTCACTCATTTCGCTCATCTTTCTCTATAAAAATATACGGGTACTCACCTCCCCTCTTCTGATATTGAGACGGGTATTTATACTAATTAGAGTTGGTGTTTGTGACGAACCCGGAATCTATTTCTGAAATATAAAAGATATATTTTGTGAATAAAGATATAGGAGGAGATTGAATTTGAGACGGGGTGGAGTTTCCATTGCTAATATTCGTAGCTTCCATTTGCTTCCTCCGTACCTTCAATCCTTTTCTGATTTTCCTGAATAATGAATGGACGTCATCCAGGCCTTATTTTCTTTGTCGGACTTGATCAGTATGATTCCCTTCTACCCCCTTGGGCTTGCCTGCCACTTGCATTAATTTAGTATGGAACTTGTGAAGTAAGTATTTAATTCGGCTGGCCCAAGTACGATACCGATCCAAAATCTTCACTTCCTTCCTTAGCCCATATAAACATTCGGGTCGTCAGACTCGTCACCTGTTAATTCGAAATAATTACTAAGTTATGTCATTTACATTTAAAATAATATTGGAGTGGTAAGATAACGCAATTAGCAAATGTATAATAAGCACCTCAAATAATACGCTGGACGACCATATAAATATATAAATAAGGGGTATAAATATGAATAAATATCGTCTTATCAAATTCCCCCACACTTAGCTTGTTGTCGTCCTCGACAATGACAAAACATAATTATCAACCTCAAAGATTTTAGACTAACCAAAACAAGTTTATCGACGACAAACTAAAAACATTTTTAGAAATCATTTTGTTTAAGTTAGTAAAGTTAACGGAAAACATTTTAAGTTAGATTAGGAAGTAACGTATACAAAACTTACCCTCCACTCCAAACTATACAACTAATTAATTAACCAACATACACATTTTAAACCGCTTCTAAATTACAATTATAAACAAATGTATTAGCAAGACACTCGGTCCAACTACCTTCGTGTGCGCGTGCAAAGTGTATTGACTCGTAGAGGCGGGTTTCAGCAATTTAAGATCATAATGGGAAATTTACTTTCTATACATTTAGTATGAGGATCGTTCTCCCGAGCATTCAAGTGTATCTGTCCCTCAATGAAATCGCCACCATAATCACCAAAACAATTCCACTTCATTTTTTTTCTCTGTTCGTTTTCCACGTTTTTTCTTTCTTTTTGTTTCCATTTTCTTTTCTAATTCTTTTTTCTTTTTTTCAATATCCTCCAACTTCCAACTTTCGTAACCGTCTATCCAGTGACCCTTGTAGCGAGCTTTCGACCAATGGATCCTGTCCATCCGGACAAGTCATTAGGCATTCTCCCAGTACAATGACTGGGTTCCCCTAAGGATCTAATTACTCGAGCCACCGGATAGAATTTTTGTTCAAATGAGGTCAAATAATCTCCCTGAAGCCCTGATTAGGAGTCACCTATGAAAGTAAATTAAAGACCAGCTTACACCCACACACTAGAGTCAACGAGAGTGTAATAAAGGTAGCCAAATAAAGTGCTTTACAATTCTAATTTAAAGGAGACTTAAAACATGTATGTTCCATAATTAACTAATCCAAGTTCAAAATGGAGGAAAAGCTCACATATACACGACTTCAAATATTTTTTTTTATGAATAGATATTAGTGAAAATAATTTTTTTTTTTTTTATAGTTAGTATTTTTGAAAAGTTGTTAGATTAGAGCCTATCGTCGACACCCCTATCCTAGTTAGTCCAATAAGTAAACACAAAGGTTTAGATGCTTTGTAAAACCATTCGTTTCATAAACATTTCAGCAACACGTGAGTTAAAAGTAGCCATAACCACCCATACTCAAAATTCAAACAAGCAGCAGCACACAAAGCCATTCACCAGTCATATCTAGCATAAGTTTACTAATGACCAACAACATTTTCCGATCAGAATTCACATAAAACCGATGTTATCCACAGCAAAAATTTAAATTTGACCAGATTCCAGAACTTTAATTAAATTATTTTAGCTTGCCTCTCCCCCACACTTAAACTCGACATAGTCCTCGATGTCAAAAATAGACAACGAGATTAACAAATTAGCATATAATAATAAAAACAAGAGGGAAAGAACACTTAGCGGATTAAAGGTACGGGCAGCCATGTATGATGCTAGTGTCCAAGGAACCACGCAACCTGTTGCAGTACTGATGTTGTACTGATGCTAATCATTGCTCAACAAATTTATCGCTACAGTCTCTATCGCCCTTCGACTGCTGCGTGCAGCAAGTTCTTTTTAGTCTATTATCAACCCACAAGCAATCTGATATCCAGCCCACATTAGTATCCTGCAAAATATACCCACTCGACCAAGATCCGTGGAATATATTTAAAAGCGGCAAATACCCATAATACCAGCAACAAATATTTTTATTTTTTGATAATTCTAATTTTTTGTGCAACCGACACTATTAACATCCCCCTACAAAGGTTGCGAAACTCGGGGAGGCACTTAAGCCGACTCGACTAATTAACTAACAAAGCATTTAAAAATTAAACACACATGAAAACAATAAATATTTAAGCTTGGGTTGCCTCCCAAGAAGCGTCTTAGTTAACGTCGTGACTCGACTTATTCCAATATCTTTAAAATCAGTCAAATTTGCAACATCCATCTCAAATAATGTAACATAACTAAAATATTAAACCAGTTCAGTTATCCTAGCATGGTTACCAGATTCAATCTAAAGAGCAAAAATTAGGCCTAATAACACTCTAAACAGTCGAGAAACACATAACTAGGTGTGGAAATCATAGACTAGCTGTTTAATACTTCTGTTACATAATTATGCTCATGCTACCAATGCATCAATTAACAAGTTAAACTCACAGTACCACGTTTCATATGTCCAATTCTTTTTATTAGATTGTCATGAATAGCTAGAGAATACTCTTACACCTTTTTTTATTCTTTCACACACATACGAATCAACATGTATAGATACATTAGAGTTCAGGAAATGTGCACTTTGCTTATAACAGAATAAGAGGCATTCATTAAGAGCTACTCTTAACATTCTACGAATGAGTTTACATCAACATTTTAAATCAGGCAGAAATAAGAACAAACAACATGAAAATAAATTGTTAGGGAACATGTTATCTGCTAAAAATCTCAGCCTACATTAAAATCCAATGATAAATTAAATTTAAGTTATGCGTTACAATATTCACAAATAAAAAGCATCGCCAAATATTAATATGCCAAGATCCAAAAATAGACGGGACAGGAAAGACAGATAACATGCAAAAAATGGTTAGAGAACATATTATCCACTTCAAGTGATCATCCAAGAAAATTTGGCCAAAAATCTAAATTACAGAATTCATGTAAGTTTTAGTATTAAAGCGTCTACAGTTCACAGAAAATCAGTCCTTACATCAATCTCCCCGGCAACGGCGCCAAAATTTGATACGTGTCGTTTGCGCATACAAATTAACAATTTATTTACCTATCTTAACCTCAAAAATATAAACATAGTAAAGGATAAGTAGGGTCGATCCCACGGAGAGACTGGAAAAACTAATTAACTAGCCAGTAATATTTATTAACTAACTTACATATATACTATTATTTACGGCTATTAACATATTTACGATAAGGGGGGTTTCATAAGTAATTGTAATGAACTAACGTAACTAAATACTAATGTCTAAAAGTGAAGTTGAATACTCGATTAAGCTCACATTTCTTATGGTAATTTTAGAATGTCAACCGATATTTGTTTACGTCAAATCTCTAGTTTGTTTATAGATTAACTGCGGAACTCAAGATAACAAGAACTCCCTATCTTCTCTTAATTGCAACCGACCTGAACTAAGCCTAGACCGATTCTAAACTAACCGACCGATGTAAGTTTATCACACCCTACTAAAGACCGGATTAGAAGCATTATTGAACCAAGAAGACGTCATTAATCCAATTAACCATTTAAAGTGTCGTCACTACCTAATTGATTAACTGACCAAATATTACTCCTAACCTAAACTAACCCCAATTTGCAGAGATTAATTCAAACTAGTTGCTACTCGGATTATATAACTCGAACTAAGCCAGAATCATATAATTAGCATACGTAACAATTTCGGACAATAATAAGATAACAAATTATAAACTGAAATTGGAACTTATAATTAAAACAAGTAAAATATTAGATACAAATAACTGAAAGATTAACAATAAACAACAACGGTTTCACTACTAAAATTAATCAACGAATTCAATCAATAAATTAGGTACAAGAAGAAGTAAGAAAAACTTATTTTTATTGCCCGGAATCCGCAACTCGACCCTCGGATATCACGCCTCCGATCGAACCCGAATCCACCTTTACTCGGACGTGTACTAAGACGGTGTCAGAGAACTGCTTCATCTTCTAATTGTGACCCAAATGATTGAACCGTCACTCATTTCGCTCATCTTTCTCTATAAAAATATACGGGTACTCACCTCCCCTCTTCTGATATTGAGACGGGTATTTATACTAATTAGAGTTGGTGTTTGTGACGAACCCGGAATCTATTTCTGAAATATAAAAGATATATTTTGTGAATAAAGATATAGGAGGAGATTGAATTTGAGACGGGGTGGAGTTTCCATTGCTAATATTCGTAGCTTCCATTTGCTTCCTCCGTACCTTCAATCCTTTTCTGATTTTCCTGAATAATGAATGGACGTCATCCAGGCCTTATTTTCTTTGTCGGACTTGATCAGTATGATTCCCTTCTACCCCCTTGGGCTTGCCTGCCACTTGCATTAATTTAGTATGGAACTTGTGAAGTAAGTATTTAATTCGGCTGGCCCAAGTACGATACCGATCCAAAATCTTCACTTCCTTCCTTAGCCCATATAAACATTCGGGTCGTCAGACTCGTCACCTGTTAATTCGAAATAATTACTAAGTTATGTCATTTACATTTAAAATAATATTGGAGTGGTAAGATAACGCAATTAGCAAATGTATAATAAGCACCTCAAATAATACGCTGGACGACCATATAAATATATAAATAAGGGGTATAAATATGAATAAATATCGTCTTATCAGCCGCGCCCCATTGAGAGAGCAGCCCTGCAGAGTTACGCAGACTCTCCTTTCGTGGACGACATAGCTTTTATCAATGTACCTAAAGGATTCAAGCAACCCACAATGACGTTATACGATGGGACCGACGACCCGTCAGATCACATCAACCAATACAAACAGAAGATGATGGTTGTAACAGCCACATGACCCCTGAAAGAGTCATGCATGTGCAAGGTCTTTGGGTCCACCTTAGCGGGGGCAGCACTGCAGTGGTTCGTCAATCTACCGAATAGATCTTTGACATCTTTCGCGGACCTAGTCAATGCATTCAACCAACAGTTCGCTAGTAGCCGTAAGCCAAAGAAGCAGACAAGCGACCTCTATCGCGTTATTCAAAGGTATGATGAGCCTACTCGAGAATATATGTGCAGGTTTAATACGGAGAAGGTACACATTCCTGGATGTTATATTCCCACCGCGATTGAGGCCTTCAGGCAAGGGTTACTCCCAAACTCCAGCCTATACAAAGAATTGACAAGGTACCCATGCAATACCTTCGAGGATGTACAAGTAAGGGCAATGGCAACAATTAGATTAGAGGAGGACACATATCCATAAGCATATGCGGTACACCTGAGGTAGGTTGTAACTTATTAAATTCATTACCTTCTTTATATTTTTTAATAGCTACTGACTTGATCGTCGGAGGGCCGTTGGCTTAGGGCCGTTGGCTAAGCCAACGGCCAACCCTAGCAACAATATTCCTGCAGGACGGTCAGGAGTTCCCCTACTAGCACGAGGTGCCACTTAATCTGCAGAATCTGCTACTCTGTCAGCAGATTAAGTCGTTGTTCATGCAGCATGCAGAACAGGTCACGCTGCCTGCAGATCCAACATGGTGTTGATGTGTAACCTGGGGGCAACTCCCACAAATGTACTGCCAGTGTTCAGGTAGGTCCTAAGGAGTGCATATCCTCCAGCAAGGAGACAGAAGGAACGCCTGAAAGTTAACCAACATACAGTAGCTGCAGGAACAGTTCCTCCTCAGCAGGTGGAACGACGAACAGGAGTCCCAGGCTATTTTGCATGCCCTCCACAGTGGGCCTGTGAAAGTCATGCAGGGGGCAGGACCCTCTCCAACAATTCGCCAGCAGGCATTACGATACTCAATTTATCAGTTATATGGTCATACATGACCTACTGACTACATTATTTGGTACAGGTATTTTACTCAAATTTTCTACCTTAATTTGAATTTTGAAATTCATTAATTCACTATTTTCAACCAACAAGACAATAAATTCTTCCTCCAAAAGGAAGCCAAAATAATACAGCAGTACAATCTCCCCGAGGAAACTACATCGTGCGCGTGGTCGAACAGGAACCCCTGAGTTCCTCCAGGACAGACAGACTCCAGCACCACCAAAGTCACCACTACATAGCGTGGCGTACAGTCGGACGACTAAATCCCATAGCCACCATCTAAAGTCCTGCCGGCCTACATCCGCAGTGCATTCCCAACAATGCACTCCCAACAAACAGTGCATGCACGACATAACATTTACAAACGCGCGCTACAAACGATAAACACATACTAAGTATTTCAGAAATACAAACAAATAGAACTGAACAGTTCTAACATAGAGTACGTCTGCACCCCCGTAGGTGCAGACCACAACAAAGCAATGTGCTCCACCACTAACATTTTTCAGGTCGGCGTAATTACTACATGAGCAAGCTCGCTCGAGGCTCTCATCACCGAGATTACCCTTGGCGATCACAGCGGCAAAGTCAGGAGGAGGCTACCTCCCGAAGCATCCACCATAAGGAACCTAGCTTCCACCAGCAGGAACACAACTTCCGTCAGCAGGATTCCACCTGATATCTACGTGGTCATGCTTCCATACCAGCAGGAACAGGGAGGCGGAAATCAGCTAGAACAACAGGGTATTGTCCAGCAAGAACGAGCAGATCCGAATACCAGAATTCAGGGGGCACATGACAGGAGTTCAAAATATTGTCTAAGGCGCACAACAGGCACATGCTCGTTCCAGCAGGGGGCAGGAGCACATACTCGTTCCAGCAGAGTAGCGCCAGCAGAGCAGGAACAACGTGTTCCAGCAGAACCTGAAAACTAATTTTCCTCCTCAACGAAGTCGAGAAGCAAAATTGGGGGCAATTGTTATAGCCAAAATTTATAATTTTCCTAGTTGAATATGTGGCATCTTAAGGGTGGTCTATCATGGAGGGAGTGGACTAATGACATGGAAAGAAAAGGTCAACAAACTAAATTCCCCAAAAAGAGGACTAGTTGAGAAAAAACAGGAGGGCATCCAGGGAGAACGCTGAGGAGGAACGGGTCAAAGGAAGGGACTATAACAGCAGCTGGAACAAGTCAACAACAGCTTCCTAGAATTTAGGAGCAGTTGAGGAAGAATAGGAGACTTAACAGGCGGAACAGAGTGACACAAATCCAGCCTCCTGCCAGGAGGAACGCCAGGAGGAACATGAACCAGTCAATGACTGATCCCTTGAAAGCAGGGAGGTTGACTTTGACTTGGCAGGCAGAACGAAGTAGCATGAACTCAGCGTCCTATATATCAGGATCCTGTCAGGACGAACAGGAATCAGTCAGATAACGAAATCCTTGAAAGTAGGGGAGTTGAGGATTTCCAGGAGAAAATAATGGGGAGAAAACGGCAACTGCAATTAGGGTTAATAATTGATGCTTATAAATACAGGAGACCTAAGGCAAGAGAGGGCATCCATTTTTTCTACATCATCTCCACAAAATACAAACCCCATCATTGACAAAAGAGAAACTCCACTGCCTATTGTATTTATTTTTCTAGTTCTTACTCACATCTCCATTAAAGAAACTTAGTGAAATATTTGGCGGGATTCCGACTCTCCCCGCGGTTTTTCCCGATTTGGGTTTCCGCGTCACCATTTTCGTGTGTCCTTTTTCATTACTCTACATTTATTGTTATTTTCGTCATTACTTTTGCTTATTTTTCATCCGTATTCCGTCACAAATCACATATAAATTAACCCCCTTTTCGAGGCTAAAAAGAGTAGATCATTTTGACCCGTCAACGAACGAATTAATAGGTTTGGGTAATTTTTTACCAAAACATATAATAAACATAATAAAGACTTAAAAATTTTCATAAAGAACTCTTACATAGTTAGATTGATGATAAATGGTCTAAAAATTGTCAAAAGTATTAAAAAAAGTATTATATAAATTCTTATAAAATAAATAAAGTTGTAATAATTTAAATTGTATATTTGATTAAATTGATTTTAAAAAGATCATTTGGTGAAATATTTTTATTCTCGCTATCTTTGAATTTTGATTCTGTGGTGTCTCTTACATTTATTGGATTTTTGCTTAGCTTGAATAACACATCAAGTTGTTTATTATACCATACTCGTGTAATCGTGTTGTCTAGGACCACATACGGACACTCTTATCCAAATTAAAGGTTACATTCATTTTTAGTCAATCAAACTTCATTCTAAAATTTGTTTATAAATAGTGCTAAAAATATGTACTTGGGACGAAATTTATAAATATATATATTCCTTATGAAAAATTTATATAAAATTTCAATAATATTTTTCAAAACAAAGAGTCACGTATATCATGATAGTTACCGGGTGTCATTCGTAGTGTAATACCTTTTCACACCTGTACCGGCTAAATAAACCTTATCTATTTATATATATTGTGATATATCGGATACGTTTTCACAACATTATATATTTCTCAAAGTTTCAGAAATTACAATGTAGTCGCGATCTCATTTTAAGTAGTTCATAAGCGAGAAATTTATTTACGGCCACAATTATTACTTTTGATCAATCAGTGAGCCGTTATAAGTGTAATATTAATGAAATACAAAGTATATATGTAAGAGATAAGAATTTATAATGCTTAATAGATTATAGTTCACAATGTAATCTTTATTGAGTTATGTTCTTAATAATATACATGAAAAATTCTCTTAAAAATACGACATAATGCTTATCCTTGTCGTTTCGATCTTCGAAATTTAATCTTGTATGTACCATGGCTTAAGAATAACGAGAGCATACAAATACAACATATTGAAATTTAGAATTATTTATGCATGGAATATTATGGTAGATTGTTGAACAAATAAGATCATTTTTTTTTTGCAAATTTTGTAGAGCATATCAAGTAACTGGACGTTGCTTTGTTAAGCCATAACTATGACATTAAGTTAATAAAATTTACATTTAAACTTGGATTGGTTGATTGACATTTTGAATTAAAATAAAATCTATTTTTTTAAACGTGTGCTCTAAGGCCACGGGAATATATCATCATAAATTGAATTGTTAATTCATTTTTACCCTATTTAATTATATATTTATGTTAATCTTTCTATAATTAACTGATAAAACTAAGTTTGTTTCAATTTTCATTTTTTCTTAAAAATTAAGTCGTTAAACATTTATGACGTCTCACATATACATACATATGTTAATCAAATGCAATTTTTGTCAACGGTTGGTATTACTACGAACTGTAACATTGTGGGGAGTAGATGATTTGTATCTTTATTACAAACTGATTTTGATTCTTATCTTTCTTTTTAGCACGTATGGATTACAAATTTAGAGGTAGATCTGTGCACAAAAAAAATTGAAGCAAACAACTTTAAATATTCCGCAGTAAATAAATAATTGCAAAGTATTTTATGGAGTTTATTTATGGAGTACTACCATAATAACTTTTTTCAAAAACCTTATGTATTTTGTATTATAACAACCTTTAAAAGTTGACATATTTGACTAAAATGATTAATAAATTAATTAATTTTGCCAATATTTTAGGAGATATTATTGGCAAGTTTTATAATTTTGTATATTGTAAATTGATTTGTATTTTAAATTGGGAAAGATTTGTGGGGATTGATTAGCTTCAATTCAAATTCAAATTAAATTAGATTGCTAATTGGTAATAAATTGGTAATTGTTAATACTCATAGGCTAAATAAAATATTTTTAAACAATTGAGGTTATGACACGTGACAACTTATTAGGTAATTGGCTTCAGCTTTAATATTATATATGATATGATATGATATGATGATATGATATGATTCACCTTTAAAACCCACAAATTCTCATTTAAGTTTGGTCGGGTCAAGCCCTCACAATGAGCAGGTAGAGGGGAAGTGAGAGGTTTCATTTACCCCAACTTGCCTTCCCACTTATTTATTGTGAGCTTAAGACAGGTCGACCCATTTTAAATAAGACTTGTTGATCAAACTAGCTTTCATTCTAACAAGTTATATATTCCGAAAAGAAAAAGTATCGCTCGTAACTGTCACAAATTTGTGACCTCTTTTTCATTGTTAGCTAGCCATTTTCTAAATATTGTTATAATCACTCCATAACTTCTTTAGTGATTGGTATGTACACATTAAAAGAAAGTGATAAATTTATTACACATTTTATTAATGTTACTTAAATTATGAGAGTTGAATGATAAGACACTCATATATTAAGTTTATATTTGAGTGGTGTTAAATAAAACGGTTGTGGCGTTACCACCGCCCTATACAAAAGTTGGAAGATACTACACATACACAATGTGTATGGAAAATTCCATAAACAACCAATAAAAATGTGACATGTGGCAAACTAAAGTTAACCTCTATGAGTTAGTTTAGGGTTAGCTTAGTCATTTAACATATGTAGTTAACTTGTTAACTACATCTAATGAACTATATTTATGGAAAAGATTTCATTTATGGTGCAAAATTTTATATGTTAAATTTTTTGATGTGATTTATAGAAATAAAAAAATAATTAACCAGATTACTCATTCTATATTTTTTATATCTAAAATTAAATCGAATTTACTCAAAATTAAATCAACAATCGAATTTTTATTTTCTATTTTTTAATAAAATAATTTTAAGTTATTTGATTATGTTATTATTTTAGTTGAACCTGGCTAGTCTTTAAAATAAACTAGTTATGATTTCATTCGATTTTAGTTTATTTTTTAGTTTAATATTTTCGATTTAATCCATTATAGAAACACCCTAATTAATAGGGGTGTTCAAAACCGGTTCGGTGAGGCTTAATTGACCGGTTAACCGGTCAATCGGTTTTCCAAATTGCTGAACCGTAACCGAACCGATTTAAACCGGTTTTTTTCGGTTCGGTTCACCGGATGAACGGTTCGGTTTGACCGGTTCACCGAAACCGAATTCTCAATTGATTTTTTTCGTTTGTCGTAGTCAAAGGCGCTTTCTTGGAGACACAACTTTGGCCAAATGATGACGTCTTACAAATTCAAGAATGACAAGAGATATTGCTTTGTCTTCTTCAAGAAAAAGTGTCTGAATTGTTAGAAAAATTGAGTCAAACCAATTTTTGAGACTAGATTTTTTGGTTAATCCATTATACCTTTGACGTTACGGAGCACTTAAATTATGCATCTCCAGATGAAAGGGACACTAAATCAATTGATTTCAATTGATGATAACATCAAATTCAATCAAACTAAACCAAAACATTCAAAAACCAACCTTAAATCGATTGAATACATTAAAAATATAAACAAATACATTAAAAAGTTGTAGATTGAGGGACTTGCAAATAGATCCGGAAAATTATACCCCAAAAATTAAATGCTTTGGGGAATAATTTAAATGATTTAGGGATATGTTATAGAGATTGAGATGATGAGATAATATCATGAAAATATTAATGAAATACTAATGTGGTGATAGCGAGATAGAGAAAGAGACACTGAGAGATTGAGGGTTTAGCTAGTGAATTAGGTTTTAGGTTAAAAATTTTTGGAGAGGTGTGTGTATATGGGCGAGATAAATTAAACCGTAATACAAAAAAAATCTTGTAGTTTTAAAATTTCCCTCATAAAATTTCATAATTTCTTTTTTATAAAAATTGTTAGCTTATTTTTAGGAAAGTTGTTTATTTTTTTATTTAACCTGCCTTATTTAAAATGATATGTTTTCAAATTAATATATTGTCTATTTAAAAGATTTTGTTAGCTTTATTTAAGCAAGATATTTCGAAAATTTTATCTATTGCTTAATAGATCTTCCCTCCATCTCATAATAACTTTCATAGTTTAAATTGCACAGTATTCAAAACAACACTACTTTGACTCGATTTTTCTTCATTTGTATTTATTTTTTTTTTCATTTGAAAAATATGTTTTCGAAATAGTTTCTTATGGTGAATATAAATGTTTTTTCTTATAACATGTTAGTTTTTCATATTTTAACGCTTATTATGGTCAAAGTTATTAAAATTTGGCCTTAAATATGAAATGTAGGGAGTATGAATAAATAATAAGAATAATAAGAATAAGAATAATAATAATAATAACAGGGCCTAAGTACCCATTTACATAATAAGTCGGTTTTAAACTATGATCCTATATAACTAAGTACCCGATTACAAAATAAGTCGGTTTTAAGCCATAACCGATATAACTAAGTACCCTATTACACAATAAGTCGGTTTTAAGCTATGATCCTATATAACTAAGTACCCATTTACATAATAAGTCGGTTTTAAGCTATGATCATATATAACTAAGTACGCGTTTACATAATAAGGCGGTTTTAAGCCATGACCGATATATAACAAAGTACCCGTTTACATAAAATGTCGGTTTTAAGCTATGATCCTACATATCTAAGTACCCGTTTACATAAAATGTCAGTTTTAAGCTATGGCCAATATAATAAAGTGTTCGTTTACATAATAAGTCGGTTTTACGCTATGATCCATATATATAATCAAGTGCCAGTTTACATAATAAATCGATTTTAATCTATGATCCGATATAACTAAGTACCCGTTCACATAAAATGTCGGGTTTAAGCTATGATCCTATATAACAAAGTATCCCTTTACATAAGAAGTCAGTTTTAAGCTATGATCCTATATAACTAAGTACTCGTTTACATAATCAGACGGTTTTAAGCCATGACCAATATAACTAAGTACCCGTTTAGATAATAAGTCGGTTTCAAGCTATGATCTGATATAACTAAGTACCTGTTTACTTAAAATGTTGGTTTTAGGCTATGATCCTATTTAACATAGTACCCATTTAAATAATAAGTCGGCTATAAGCTATGATCATATATAACTAAGCACTCGCTTACATAATAAGTCGGTTTGAAGCCATGACCGATATAACTAAGTACTCGTTTACATAAAACGTCGGTTTTAAGCTTTGATTCTGCAACGGGAGTACATGATCAAGGAAAGGCACAAGCTCAAGACAAGACTCAACATCAACAACATCCAGACAACAACATCATTCAAGGCAACAACAACCATCCAGACAACACCATGACTAGTTATGACAATGTCTTATTCAGTCCAAGTAACCACCACTTCAGGCCAGCAAAGACAACACCACACCAGCCAGAACAAAGCCTAGCCATCCATTTTCCAAGACTAAGCCACAACAACTCACAGCCAATAGCAGAACAAAACCAACACAACATTAACAACCCTCAGCCACAAACAGTCAGTCACAGTCTTTCTAAACAGGGTCCATGGGGGTCTCACACATTCAAACAAGCCTAACCAACCATCAACCTAAGTCTTAGGGAGGGTTCTCTACAACTTTGTCCAGAATTTCTTCCTCAGGAAATGCATACACAAAAAGTTAGCTTAGGGACAAACCCAAACTGTCCAGAATTCAGCTCTTTTGCAGTAGTTAAAATGTCACTATCAAACTTTCCCATTTTGATCAAATAAGCTCGAGGGCCTTTTAGCAGGACCTTTGGCATTCATCCCACTTCAGTTGAGCTCAAGAATCAAGCTTGAAAGTCCACTCCTCCACCAGTTTCAACCTAAACAACCCAATTAAGGCAGATTGTCTCATTAGAACTGCTTTTCTACTTTATTGCTTTAGTTCTGAACAATGTAGCTGTTATTTCTGTTTCTTTTGCAAGCCAATTGTGGCGCTAGGATGTATTGAACGAGTAAGATTAATCTCATTGCCTATATAAGGCTTATTCCTAATGAATGAAAGGTACATTTGAAGTAAAACACAAAACTGAAACCTTGTTTCTGTTAACATCTCTTGGCTGTGTGCTTGAGACAACTTCCTTTGCTTTGTGATTGGAAGTGAGCTTAGACCCTTAGCTGAGTGCTGGGATCAAGGTTCAACCCTCAACCATTGGCTTTGTGCTTTGGTTAAGGTTCTATCTCATTCTTTCAACATCCAGTTCAAACAGAAACAGAGCAATCTCCAAGTGTCTGACCTTAGTTCAATTTGTCCTTGTTTAGCTTGTTTTTATGAATAGTTTCATTGCAAATTGGTTATCAGAGCTTTGGTTTGTGAGTTCATTTACCTAACTACTTTAAAAATACACAAAACCAACCATGAGTGAAGAGAGAATTACAGGTCTTGAGAATACAATTCAAGGTCTTGCCAGAACTATAATGGAAGTCTCCAGATCTGTCAATGAACTCCTTGAGGGCCAACAGAACAATGATGCAAGGGGAGGCAGAGGTCGAGGAAGAGGAGCACCTTTCCCACATGGAGGAAGGAGGAGGCAACCTGTAGATCAATTTGAAATGTCAGACTCAGATGGCTGATGTGCGTATTCCATATGCACATTTGCCTACACATTTACCCCATTTGTGCATCATAGGTAGCTCCTTTGAGCTCTTTTCTAGTCGTATTCCTCTCGTTTGCTACTTTGGTATGTTTCATGTCTATTTTGCAGAGTTCACGCCCTTTATGGGTGATTTGAAAGCATTTTGGCTAAACACGAGGAATAAAGGATCAAGAACCAACCTTTCACCAACTCACGCAATCGATTCTGGATGAAAAGGAAGTAAAACAAGGCTCAAATACATGTCATACCGATTGGGCCAGCTATAATGAAGAAGCAACATCGAGCTCAAACAAATCAAGATTATGATTTGAGACCCTCCTTCACTAGGGTCATCTTTGAGAGGCCATATCTTGAGTTCTAGACATTGGAACGAGGCGATTCAAAATGCCACGGAAATATCTTCTTCCTATCTTCGAAACGCAACCAAAAACGCCTCATTTGACCAAGTAACGAAGAAATGGCGGGCGTTTGAAGTTCAGTGCGCTGTGCAGGAATTCTCACCGATCGACCTCTTGCCTTTGACGATCGGTTTATACTCTTCACCGATCGGTGGTGGGGTTGTAACACCAAGAACGATCGGTAAGATGCTTAGACCGATCGGTGGAAGTGTTAGCATGATCATTGGACACCCTCAAGACCCAAGAACGATCGGTGAAGCACCAATGCCGATCGGATGGAAAAACCAAGACCAAAAGATGAGTCCAATTAGCATGATGCTGATCGGCCCATCACTTACGCCGATCGGTGCCTTCACCAAAGATCCAAGATTGAGCTCAAGACTCTAAGGTCCAACATGGACCGATCCAATACGCAAGCCCAGCTTCAGCTACATGCCCAAGACTCAATTCTGGAGGCCAAAAACCTAACCCTAGACCTAAAGGAGGGTTATAAGTGGGAGAAGCAGCGGATCTCAAGAGGCATCTCACGACCGGAGCACAGATCCCTTGTCACGGATCTAAAGCAATTTCCCATTTTTCATTTATGTAATTCCATTTCATTTAGAAGTAATTTCGTTTTCGTTTTCGATTATTTACAACACTATACCGATCGGCATAGCCTTATACCGATCGGCATCCTCCTTGTTTTTGCCCTAATTCAGGTTCTGATTCAGTTTTATTTCGTTTTCTGTCATTTTCGTTCATGTTTGTTCGTTTCTCGACCATAAATCTCGCCTATCAATGGCTCAGATCAAAGTCTTCTCAGACACCAAGACAAAGACATAAAGGTAGAAATCCCTGACTTTCTAGGTAGCATGAACCCTGATGATTTCTTAGATTGGCTAAGGTCTGTAGAAAGAGTCTTTGAGTTTAAAGGATACACTGATAGAAAGGCTTTTAAGGTTGCTATCATGAAACTAAAGGGTTATGCCTCACTGTGGTATGAAAACATGAAAACCTTGAGGGTTAGAGAAGGGAAAGAACCTGTTAAGTCATGGCTCAAACTGAAAAAGAAAATGAGGGCTAAGTTTGTCTCTAGGGACTATACTCAGGACATGTTCATTAAGCTCACTCACCTTAAACAAGACCAAAGACCTGTAGAGTCTTATCTAAGGGACTTTGAACAACTCACATTGCAATGTGAGGTTGTTGAGAAATCTGAGCAAAAGATAGCCAGGTTCTTAGAAGGTTTGGATGAGAGGATAGCTAGTAAAGTCAGGCTACAAAATATATACTCCTTTGAGGAAGCTGTCAACTTGTCTTTGAGGGTAGAAAAGTTGGGGAAGGGAAAGGCCAGTGCTTCTAAGACACCTGCTAGAACCCCCACCTTCAAACCTTTTGTAGGAGTCAAGATAGGAGAACCAGTGGTTCCTATTAAGACCCCTTTCAATCTTGATAAAGGCAAGGCTGTTGAGGCAAGCCAAATGAAGACTACCCTCTCAAAAAGTGTTTTCAATGTCAAGGGTATGGACATTTTGCTAGAGAATGTCCATCTAAAAGGGCTCTGAGCACCCTAGAAGTAATTCATTGGGGAGATGATGAAGTGTTGGTCTGTGATGATGAGATGGAAGAGCCTGAGGTAGAGGCTAGTGAGGAATTGATAGAGCCTGATGCAGGGTTAAGTTTGGTAACATGGAGGGTAATGCATACTCAGCCCCAACCTTTGGAAGAGGATCAAAGACACCAGATCTTTAGGACCAGATGTACTATCAAGGGCAGAGTGTGTAACCTCATTATTGATGGTGGAAGCTGCACTAATGTGGCCTCCAAAACACTGATAGACAAACTAGCTCTACCCACCAAGGACCACCCCCTACCCTACAAACTCAGATGGTTAAACAAAGGGGCTGAGATCAAGGTGGATAAACAATGTATTGTACCTTTCTCAATTGGTAAAGGGTATGTGGATGAAAGTCTTTGTGATGTTCTGCCTATGGATGCATGTCACCTCTTGTTTGGGAGGCCATGGGAGTTTGATAGAGATGCCATTCACCATGGGAGAGACAACACCTACACTTTTAAGTATGGGAAAAAGAAAATCACCCTGGCACCTTTACCACCTGCTTTAAAGGTCAACCCAAACCCCATGTGTGAGGCTTCCAAGGAAGTCATGTTGATAAGTGAATCAGAACTAGTACAAGAGCTAAGTGAGTTACAACCTGTGTACATATTACTTGCCAAAGAGACTGGGATGAGCATGATTGATATCCCTGAAGAGGTCAAGTCTATCCTAGAAAGTTATGGTGATGTCTTTCCTACTGAGCTCCCTAGTGGATTGCCACCACTTAGGGGAATAGAACACCACATTGACCTAGTACCTGGAGCTATCCTACCCAACAAGCCAGCTTACAGGAGTGATCCTAAGGCTACACAAGAGCTCCAACTTCAAGTAGGTGAGCTGCTCAACAAGGGCTATGTCAGGGAATCCCTCAGCCCTTGTGCTGTACCAGCCTTGCTTGTGCCAAAGAAAGATGGGACTTGGCATATGTGCATTGACAGTAGGGCCATCAACAACATTACCATCAAGTATAGGTTCCCCATACCTAGACTTAATGATATTCTGGATGAGTTAAGTGGGGCTCAAGTATTCACTAAGATTGATCTAAGGCAGGGCTACCACCAAGTGAGGATAAGAGCAGGGGATGAATGGAAGACAACTTTCAAGACTAAACATGGGCTCTATGAATGGTTGGTGATGCCTTTTGGGTTGTCTAATGCCCCTAGTACCTTTATGAGGTTGATGACAGAGGTCCTAAGGCCCTACTTAGGCAAGTGTGTGGTGGTTTACTTTGATGACATTCTTATTTACAGTTCAACTAGGGGAGAACATTTGCAGCATCTGAAGTTGTTCTTTGAGGTCCTAAGAGAGAACAAGTTGTATGGCAAACTAGAGAAGTGCACCTTCATGCAGCCTGAGGTTCACTTCCTTGGGTTCATCATCTCTAAGAAAGGAGTAGCAGTTGATCCTGAGAAAGTGCAAGCAATCAAGGAATGGCCCCTTCCTCAAACTGTTACTGATGTTAGAAGCTTTCATGGGTTAGCCTCTTTCTATAGGAGGTTCATACAAGGGTTTAGTTCAATCATGGCCCCTATTACTGAGTGCATGAAGAAGGAGAGTTCAAGTGGAATGAGAAGGCTGAAAGGTCCTTCAACCTGATCAAGGAGCTATTGTGTAAATCTCCAATATTGGTTCTACCAGATTTTAACAAACTCTTTGAAGTAGAGTGTGATGCCAGTGGCCTTGGCATAGGAGCTGTGCTTACTCAAGAGAAGAAACCTGTTGCATACTTCAGTGAGAAGTTAAATGGGGCCAAGCTTAATTACTCCACATATGACAAGGAGTTCTATGCCATTGTGAGAGCATTGAACCATTGGGGACACTACTTGAAGCCTAAGCCATTTGTGCTTCATTCTGATCATGAGGCTCTCAAATACATCAATGCACAGCATAAACTCAACCCCAGGCATGCCAAATGGGTAGAATTCTTGCAATCCTTCTCATTCTCCAGCAAGTACATAGAGGGTAAGAACAATGTTGTAGCTGATGCATTGTCTAGAAGATCTGTGATGTTGACCTTCATGGAACAAAGAGTGTTGGGGTTTGAATTCATGAAAGAGCTCTATCAGGAAGACCCAGACTTCAAGCATGAATGGGAGGTGTATCAGGAAGGGCAAGTCAAGAAAGGGAGCAAGTACACAGCTCAGGAAGGATACTTGTTCTATGGAAACAGACTATGTGTGCCTAAGGGACCTTATAGGGGACTACTGGTCAAAGAGGTTCACTCCAATGGCCTTGCTGGTCACTTTGGGGTGCAGAAGACCTATGGCATATTGCAAGATCAGTTCTATTGGCCTAAGATGCTCAGTGATGTGCAAGATACCCTCAAGAGATGCAGGTCTTGTCAACTAGCCAAAGCACACTTTCAAGCTGGCCCTTACACACCACTTCCGGTACCAAACAAGCCATAGGAAGATCTCAGCATGGACTTCATTGTAGCCTTACCAAGAACTCAAAGGGGAAAGGATTCAATCATGGTGGTTGTAGATAGATACAGCAAAATGGCACATTTCATTGCTTGTAAGAAGACTGAGGATGCTTTGGGGGTAGCTGAACTATACTTTAGGGAGGTTTTCAAGTTAAATGGGGTACCTAGGAGCATTGTCTCAGATAGAGACACAAATTTCATGAGTCACTTCTGGAGAACCTTATGGAAGCTATTGAAGACCAGGCTATTGTTTAGTACTTCTCACCATCCCCAAACTGATGGGCAGACAGAAGTCACTAACAGGACACTAGGAAAGATCTTAAGGAGCATTGTTTCTAAGTCATTGAAAGATTAGGACCTCAGGCTAGCACAAGCTGAGTTTGCCTTCAACAGAGCTCCCTCAAGCAGCACAGGTAAAAGTCCTTTTGAAACAGTTTATGGAACTAATCCTCTCATGCCTACAGACCTAGCACCAGTCAAATGAAGCAAAGCAAGCTATGATGCAAAGAAAAGAGTTGAGCAAATGATACAGATTCATGATCAAGTCAAGAAGCAGATTGAAAGGTCCAATGAGTTGTACAAGGCTAGGTCCAAAGGGCCTAAGAAAGCAAGGGAGTTCAAGGCAGGGGATCTTGTATGGTTGCATTTAAGAAAAGAGAGATTTCCAGACAAGAGGAGAAACAAGCTCATGCCAAGAGCTGATGGACCATTTGAGATATTGGAGAAGATAGGCACAAATGCTTACAAAGTGGATCTACCAGGAAGCTATGGTGTCCATGGTACTTTCAATGTTGGAGACCTAAGCCCCTACCATGGTGAATCAGATGAAGAAGGTGATGAAGATTTGAGGGCAAATCCTTTTCAAGAAAGGGAGGTTGCAACGGGAGTTCATGATCAAGGAAAGGTACAAGCTCAAGGAAAGGCACAAGCTCAAGACAAGACTCAACATCAACAACATCCAGACAACAATATCATTCAAGGCAACAACAACCATCCAGACAACACCATGACTAGTTATGACAATGTCTTATTCAGTCTAAGTAACCACCACTTCAGGCCAGCAAAGACAACACCACACCAGCCAGAACAAAGCCTAGCCATCCATTTTCCAAGACTAAGCCACAACAACTCACAGCCAACAGCACAACAAAACCAACACAACATTAACAACCCTCAGCCACAAACAGTCAGTCACAGTCTTTCTAAACAGGGTCCATGGGGGTCTCACACATTCGAACAAGCCTAACCAACCATCAACCTAAGTCCTAGGGAGGGTCCTCTACAACTTTGTCCATGATTTATTCCTCAGGAAATACATACACAAAAAGTTAGCTTAGGGACAAACCCAAACTGTCCAGAATTCAGCCCTTTTGCAGTAGTTAAAATGTCACTATCAAACTTTCCCATTTTGATCAAACAAGCTCGAGGGCCTTTTAGCAGGACCTTTGGCATTCATCCCACTTCAGTTGAGCTCAAGAATCAAGCTTGAAAGTCCACTCCTCCACCAGTTTCAACCTAAACAACCCAATTAAGGCAGATTGTCTCATTAAAACTGCTTTTCTACTTTATTGCTTTAGTTCTGAACAATGTAGCTGTTATTTTTGTTTCTTTTGCAAGCCAATTGTGGCCCTAGGATGTATTGAACGAGTAAGATGTAATCTCATTGCCTATATAAGGCTTATTCCTAATGAATGAAAGGTAGATTTGAAGTAAAACACAAAACTGAAACCTTGTTTCTGTTAACATCTCTTGGCTGTGTGCTTGAGACAACTTCCTTTGCTTTGTGCTTGGAAGTGAGCTTAGACCCTTAGCTGAGTGCTGGGATCAAGGTTCAACCCTCAACCATTGGCTTTGTGCTTTGGTTAAGGTTCTATCTCATTCTTTCAACATCCAGTTCAAACAGAAACAGAGCAATCTCCAAGTGTCTGACCTTAGTTCAATTTGTTCTTGTTTAGCTTGTTTTTCTGAATAGTTTCATTGCAGATTCTATATAACTAAGTATCCGTTTACATAATAAGTCGGTTTAAAGCTATGATCTTATATAACTAAGTACCCTTTTTCATTATAAGTCGGTTTTAAGCCATGACCGATATAACTAAGTACACGTTTACATAATAAGTCGGTTTTAAGCTATGATTCGATATAACTAAGTACCCGTTTACATAAAATGTCGGTTTTAAGCTATGACTGATATAACTAAGTGTCCGTTTACATAAAATGTCGGTTTTACGCTATGATCCATATAACTATGTGCCAATTTACATAATAAATCGGTTTTAAGCTATGATCGATATAACTAACAAACCGTTTACATAAAATGTCGCTTGTAAGCTTTGAACAGTATAACTAAGTACACGTTTACATAAAATGTTAGTTTTAAGCCATGATTCGTATAACTGACTACTTGTTTACATTATGTCGGTTTTAAACCCTAAACCTTAAACCCCAAATACCCTAAACCCTAAACTCTAAACCCTAAATACCTTAACCCCTTAATTCAAAGCCAAACCCTAAATAAAGTTTGACGCCAATTTATGTTAACTAAGTACACGTTATATATTCAAAATATCTAGTTTGACGATATTTATGTTTATCTCAAACGAAAAAACACCTTTTAAATAAAATCAAGTTTCAAAACCTCAATAACCAATTGCAAATGTTAATTTTAAGTTTCAAATTCGCATAAGCTAATATTTTAAAAATCAAATTGAATACAGTAACTGCTTTTTACTTCTTTTTTTTTAAAAAAAAAAAGTCAAATTAAGGTTACAGTTAGTATTTTTCAAATTATGGATAAGTTTTTCAAATTTTATGCCAATTTTAAAATTTTAAAATTCAAATTGGCACCCAACACTCCATTAAGGAAACTAATTAATGCCTTCAATTAAGGCTATAATTTAGGAATCATCAAGATATTTGATTTTTTATAGTATATTTATTTCGGAATTAATTATGGTCAATATATAATATCTTCATTTAAGATGAAATCCAATTACGGGATTTTCTATGAATTAATTGGGTCCGTTTTTTATTTCTTTTATTTGTGTGTAAATTACGAAGAAATAAAAAAAAAATGTCAACATAAATATGAAATTATTTATTTAAAAAAAAATTACTCTGATAAATCATAACGTAACGTGGGAATATAAATTAAACTAAAAAAAATAAATAATTAAACGACTAAAAAGTAAACATAAAAACACCCTAAAATTCAAAACTAATAATTGGAATAATTAGAATAATTAGACTTATTGTCAAATTGTAGACGTCTCATAATATTTCCTTGTAGTGCATATCATCCCCTAGACTTCCATTGTGGATGCGTAGGAGGTGAAGTTATAGGAACGTCTAAATTATGAATAGTAAATAAATTAAAATTAAATAATAAAATGATGATTATAGGAAGAATAAAATTATAACAGAATAAATTTTTATAATGGAAAAGATATCGTTTCAAATTCTTTCTTAAGAACAAGGTAACAATAATTAAAAAAAAAACTTCTTAATATGTAAACAACATTAAAAAACTTAAGTTAAATATATCAATTAATCGAATAGAATAATTATAAAATAAAAATAGAATAAAGTATTCGAATTGATTAATTAACCGATTTTGAATCATTTTATTTTATTTTATTTTAATGAAAGCTGCGCGCATCTTATTATAAAAAAAAAAATAAAAATAAAAAAAAAATAATAATAATAATAATAATAATAATAATAATAATAATAATTATTATTATTATTATTATAATAATAATAATAATAATAATAATAATAATAATAATAATAATAATAATAATAATAGTAATAATAATAATAATAATAATAATAATAATAATAATAATAATGTCATTAATCGAAATGTATTAACAAATAAAAAAAAATTCCATCAATATTATGTATTTATAACAAAGAATCAAACATCTTCCATAAATATAGTTAACATGTTTACTACATATGTTAAATGACTAACCTAACCTTAAACTAACTTATAAAGGCTAATTTGAATTTGTCACATGTCACATTTTTATTGGTTGTGTATGGCTTTTTCATACACATTGTGTATGTGTAGCCTTTTTGACAAAAGTTTGAAAAAAAAGGAACATTATAGTCTTCATTAACTATTTAGAAAGAGTAATAAATACTCATGAAGACTTAAAAATTACGGTTGATTTTATTGAAGACGGGTATATCCTTCTTCAATGTAGACGGGTCGAATCCCCTCTCACAAGGAGATAAGTGGGAAAGCAAGTGGGGATCTGAGAGGGAATCTGACCCGTGTTATTAAAGACGAATATGTCCCGTCTTCAATGATAATTTGTGTAAAAATTATGTAGTCATGTTGAATATGTACATGTGTCAATGGTAATGGATTAGTGGATCATTATCTTTGTTATGACCCTACCCGGCCATACGATACCCAACCCAATTATATAAACATGTCAATTTTCAAAAAACTAACCAACTAATTTAATTTTAGTATAGATCACGTGCTAAGCACGGTATTTTTAGAATTTTACAAGGTCCTTGTTTATATTATTTGCATAAATTAATTGTAATATTATTTTTATATAAGTAATATACTTTGTTTAAATTATGATTCTTATGTATAAATGGTCAAATTGGATTATTATGTGTAATTAAATATGCTAAGTCCTTATTTTCAGCAATAAAAATTACACATTTTTCACAAGATTGTGTGTGGGACCGGATTTTCAGCAAAGATAATTACAAAATATTTCAGCAATAATAAAGTGTGGGGCCAACTGAAGTATTCACAATATTTTATAGCAAGTAACTCGAGCAGGAAAATCTTGAGAGCTCCTAACTTGCTCGTGCAACCCATTTCATCTCATTAACCTAACAAACTTGTATAACCATTATTGCTAAGTTATTGATAGGGGTGGCAATCGGGTCAGTCGGGTCGGGTTCGGGTCGGGTCATGTCGGGTTCGGGTCGTATCGGGTTCGGGTCGTATCGGGTCAGACAACCCTTTCGGGTCGGGTCGGGTCGGGTTCGGGTCGTTATCGGGTTGGGTCATTTTCGGGTCAAATGATACATCGGGTCGGGTCGGGTTTGGGTCGGGTCGTAATCGGGTCCGGTTATTTTTTCACAATATTTCAATATTTTTCCATTAAATCTAGTTTTAAATTATTATTTGGTTTAATTAAGTCATTATTAAGTCAAACATATCAATTTAAACAATAAATAACTTTCATTTTGATCATTATTAAGGTTAATAATTGTCAGAACGTCAATTTAATCGGGTCAATATCGGGTCGGGTCAATGTCGGGTCGGGTTCGGGTCAGGTTCCGGTCACTGATTTTCGGGTCGTCAACGGGTTACGGGTCGTCATCGGGTCGGGTCGGGTCGGTTTCGGGTTGCAGTATTCTCGGGTCGGGTCGGGTCGGTTTTGCTCGGGTTTCGGGTCGGGTCACTCGGGTCGGGTCAGACTTGCCAGCTCTAGTTATTGATGTGTAATTTCTAAATAAATTAGGTAAGTTAGACCCATGTTGACCCGATTATACCTATTCTAAACGAATGGATAATCATATCGGGTTACATATTTAAATTCTTAAACCTAAGCCATTCAATTATATTGGAAAATGATATCATCAATGAACCTTTTAAACTTCTTGTTAATGGCATACCAATATAAACAAAATCTAAGGATATGTTACTGTTCATCATCTCATAAACATGAATAGCATTAATGATTTAATAGTGCTACTATGCCTTCCTATAATCCTACTATATTCCGTGTCTTATGTCAATATCCATATCAATCTAATATCTTGTTGTACTAAATGTTTGCACCAACTTAAGCCTAATTTGTTACACAAATTCTCATTTAAGACAGAGCTTTTGACATGTTAAATAATATTTACATGGGTATAAGGATGTCATTGGTACGAGTATGTGGTGGATATAGATCCCCCCATACTTGTACCCACCGCAAGCAATTCTAATACCCATACGGCAATACCCACCCCACCACCTGTGGCGGCCGACGGGTACAAGTTTCCATACCAGTACCCACCCTGCCAAGTAAAAATTTAGACCCGCACCCACCCCGTTGCCCACCAAGAACTTATGTCATAACTGATGTCGATATTTTTTTTTAATAAAATGTAATATTAATCAAAATAAAATTCCGCAATTTTTCATTTTTATATTTCTTATTTAAGATTTTCAATAAAAAATAATAAAGAGCATTATAAAAAGTCATAATAATGTATATATGTTTTTAATACTTGGTGGGTAGGCGGGTATTAAATGTGTAAATGTAAACTCACCCCTGCCCCACCACTCATGGCGGGTGGAATTTTTGTACTCGTACCCACCTCACCACTCGCTAAGGCTCTACTCATCTCCGCCCCAACTGGGGCGAGTGCATGGCGATATCCGATTATACCCGCCTCGATGAAATCTCTACATGGGACAATACTTGACTTGTTTCAAGCTTGTGACTAATATATTTATCATAAGCGAGACTTACTGAACCCGTTAACCTCTTATATGATTCTTTTTGTGTTCTCGGGTCGGATTAATGGGTCACCCCTACTAGCAACAACAAGGTGAAGTGATCAAATGCGGGCTTGGGGACCGTATGCCCGGCTAGCATGTTTTTCTGGGTACATGGATATGCGGTTTAGCGGGTTTTAGGCGGGTTCGTGGGCCGGCCCTTTGTAAATTTTGGAAGATTCATTGTCTAAACCCGCTTTGTTAGCGGGCCGGACGGGACGGGTTTATGAACAGCTCTTGACCATAGTGTTGAAAGTAAAGCCCAACTCTATAAAAAACCCTTGTTAATAATTAATAGGAAAAATTACAAATAACCACCATGTATTTCCGTATTTTTACAAATAACCACCCCCTAACTTTCACGTATACACCCCAATCACCACCGTATATTTATACCGAAACACTTTTTTCATACTTTCCGACTCGTTAACGAAAAATTTATGCAAAGTACCGATAATACCCTCACCTTGTTACATCCAAACCAAACCCCAATACTAGGCATATACATTCACGTTTGCATATTCCCCCAAATCAATATAAACCCTAAATCAAATACTCACTAATCCTAAATCACTCTACATCCCAAATCAGTTCATCAAGTTCAATCGATCATGATTATGATGAGTTTTATATGATAAAGAAGACGCCTTCTTTTATCTTCAACACGAAAAATACCCAGTAACACATCCAGGATATTCATTTGAATTCACCACATTGTTCAAGACCGTTCCCTACATTTCCAATTTGGGTAAGAAATAACAAGCAAAAACATATCATACTGATCGTGCATTCGTGCGGCTCAATCTTCTCTCACATAATTTTGATCCCAACACATTTTCTTGTTTGTACGCGTAAATTTTGATTTTCTTTCGGAAATTCGTCTGGTATTGTTTTGGTGTTTGATTGGGTTACAAGTTTTGAGTTATCAGGAAGTGTAAAGTTTTGAGTTCTTTATTGATTTTTGATTGTTGGGAAATATCTTCAGGGAATCTCACCATTTCCATTCAGTGTGTCGTATTTTTGTCATTTTATTTATATAAATGGTTTTGGTTTGGTTTCTTAACCATGGTGAAATTTACAAGACTCGTCATCAAGTATCCTAGTTTACTAATCAAACATTTTGTTGATCTTTCAATAGTCTTTTAACACCAGACACTATTGCTAAGTCTGCAATCGGGATTTGATGAACTGATTTGGGGATTTGGGGATTTGGGGATTTGGGGAATTTAGACTGATTTAGGATTAGTGGTTTGAGTATTTGATTTAGGGTTTGTATTGATTCGGGGGGAATATGCAAACGTATTTATCGGTACTTTGCATAAATTTTTGGAAAAATTACAAATAACCACCACGTATTTGCGTATTTTTACAAATTACCACCACGTATTTGTGATTTTACAAATAACCCCCAAACTTCATGGTAAATTCCCCAATCACCACCGTATTTTTACTCCGAGCATTAGTTTTCTTATTTTCCGACTTGTTAATTGAAGATTTACGCATACTTCCCATATTACCCTCATTTAATTACACCGTTTGTTTAATCGTAATCCCAAATCCAAAACATTAACATATCACTCTTCTTCCATCTCCATTTCCCTAAATTCCCCAATCTACTCCAGACCCCAAAATGCCAAATGATCAAATTCCTAAATCTTATAATCCCTAAATCAATCGATAAATTTCTTTAAATCCCTAAATCGTATATCCCTCTTCTTCCTTGCGGTAGTCATCTGCCAACCAAACTTGTAGTTATGAAGTTGAAGATCCCAAAATCGATTTAAGAAGTTGAACATCCGAAATCAATCAATTCCCGAAATAAGATGCAAGGAAAAAGAGGAATGTGCGATTTAGGAAGAACGTAGCTTTTGAGCTTTGATTAATGATTATTGGTCTCGGACGCGGGGTTGCAGAAGTTGTTCGTGTGAGTTTCATGAAACCTCCATGGGTGTGTCGTCTGAGGTAGACGAAGGGCATTGGTATGTTCGTGTTATTTACACAGCAAATCCTAGATCGTGGCGCACGAACAAGCAATGGACATGTACACTTTGTTAATGGCGCCCGAACCCAAAAGAAATACCTAGCTGCTTCATCACTGCCGCAAGAATCCAAAACAACCCAGAAATTGTTTGACGATTTTAAGGCATAAATAAATTTTGTACAACAATTTTGTCCCCAATTTACACCACTTTTTCCAGAAATTCTACATTTACCACTTTTTCCAGAAATTCTACATTTACCACTAATTGAATTAAGCAAAACTACTTAACAAGTGGAGTAGTATATAAACTACATCTATTGAAAATACAAATGTATGATGATATTTAATTTCTTTTTGTTGATTTTTGATGTTAGAGAAGAAAGATAAATTTTAGAGGTATGAGCAAAAGTCATAGTTGTTTTAGAAGAAGATATGACGAGGGAGATGGAGTTAGATGAAAGGGTCTAATTAAATGAGGGTAATTTGGGAAATTCGCGTAAATCGTAGCTTGACAAGTCGGGAAATAAGAATAACTATGTTCGGGATAAAAATACGGTGGTGATTGGGGAATTTACCATGAAGTTTGGGTGTTATTTGTAAAAACGCAAATACGCGGTGGTAATTTGTAAAAATACGCAAATACGTGGTGGTTATTTGTAATTTTTCCTAAATTTTTCGTCAACGAGTCGGAAAATATGAAAAACGTGTTTCGGTATAAATATACGGTGGTGATTGGGGAATATACGTGATAGTTTGAGGGTTATTTGTAAAAATGAAAATACGTGATGGTTATTTGTAAAAATACGGAGATACATAGTCAATTATTTGTAACTTTTCCTAATTAATAATGCCCAAAAATCTCAGCATCTTTAAGGAGAAGAGAGAAAGTAGAGAGAAGAACAATGGGGAGAAGGATACTAAACGATGCACTGCGAACAATAGTGAATGCAGAGAAGAGAAACATGGCGTCTGCTGAACTCAAAACCCATTTCCACTGTCATTTGCTCTTTTCTTAACATCATGAAACACCGAGGTCTTTCTCTTTCTCTTTCTCTTTCTCATTCACTTCTTCTTTCATTTTTTACTTAATTAATTGGATTAATTGGTTTCTATTTGCTTAAACATTAATTCAATGTTCTGCCAAATTGGATTTTCATGTTGTTGTTTTTTGGTTGATTTGAGCTGATAACGCTTTTACTGGAATCCCACATTATTAAAAGACCCTGAATCTGTTAATCATAGCTTTTGTTTATATTTGATATCTAATTGTTACGGAATCAAATATCGGGGATTTGGCAGATTATGTTGCAAATTGATCATTACATGGTGTATGTAGGAACTCGGCTCGTGTTTATGTGGTTTAGGAACAAGGTTCTTAGGTTCATCTTTGGTTTTTGGTTAATAATCCCAAAGACGAAAGCCTTCACATTTTGGATTACACAATGCAATCATTCAAAGTTCACAACTTTGTTTATGTCAACAGACGAAAAAAAAATGGTGATTTGAAAATGCAATTATGGCTCAACTAATTATTTTTCAGGGACCAGATTCCTTAAATATCAGGAATTGGAAACACAAGTGTACCGCCAAATGGTTTTTCGATTATTTAATACGAGTATCTCAACCTACTTATTCATATGACTAAGTCAATTACCCTCACTCTAGATGCCAACTTATAAGTTACAATGCCTTAACGAGTTGAATTGGATTAATGTATACTATCTTTTCCCCTCTTTTTTTGTGTGTGTGGTATTGGGTTAGGCTGCGTAGGTTTATTGCCCTATAGATCACTTGATAACTTTGAATCACGTGCCAATTTGTATTGAAGTAAGTTGTGCTTGAAAGGAGGGTAGTGCCTTTTGAGATACCGAGTAATTGGTCACGATGTGCAGCAAAGTTTACATTATTTACCTTATTTCATAGCTTCCAGATTGTTGAAAGGGTGGATCGCTGAGCCCGATAAATCCAGGGTGTTCTTATCAATGATTATGACTGAATCTAATACACGATGGCTCATCTTACACTGAAGTGCTGAACTATCCCGATATCATGTTCTGACTACATTTTGTATTAGATATTGCTATTATTCAAAGTAAGAGCCTGAGTGGTAGGAGAGAGTGCGGCATTATAGGTGGGAGATAAAGGAGGGAGGGAAGTTGCAGATGTGGAGGAGAAAGAAGAGAAGGTTAGGGGTTGAATTTCTTTTAGGGGTATTTTCCTTTGTTTTTTTGTCGTTTTAGTGTTAGTATTTTATGAGGCAGCCTTGAAAACGAAAGCGTGATTGATTGAAGGCATATTTGTTACGCGTTAGCGTGGTGGACAGACTGAGGTGCTGCTCCTCCCTTTGACCACAGTTGGTCATTTTCAGTACTTGAGCTCATATTAAAGAAATTCTAGTTGAGAAATATGGTCTATTCAGCTTTTTGCGCTTACACTGACATGCACCATATTTGGTGAATTCCTCTCTCTGTTGGGTTGTGAGTTTTGGGCTTCGGGATCGTCCTCAGTCTTTAGAAAATTAGAACTTTTTTTAGGGGTATTTTGTTCAGTTTTTGTGTATAAGTAACTTTAATTTTCCGTCAGGTTCCCAAAAACAATATTGTTTTTAGTGTGCTATTGGTCCATACTGTCTCAAACCTCAATAACTGTCGTGATGTGGCGACCAGTGTTTAATACCATGGTTATCAGTACAACTGATATACTGTCATCTTATTTGCAGGGTATATCAAGGACTTCCAAGTTCAGGATCCACATAGAGTGGGCAAGGCTACCGTTGAACTATTGGGAAGGGTAAATGATTGCAAAGCTCTCACTTACAGACATGACTTAAAATCAAGGGATATTGAAGAATACAGAGTGCGAACCCTTCCAACTCGTCAGATGTGTTTTTCCGAGGCATTTGGAATGTTTTCGTAACCAATTATGTAAAATTGGTAAGATGTAATTTTCCTATTTTATTACCTTTATTAAGAGTTAAATACACAAAAAGCACATATTCTAGGCTCTGTCAATTTTCCCCGAAGAGAACTTATTAGCACAAAACTTATATGGGACGGTCTCACATGTGAAAGCAATTCACTAATCCTACAATTAAATGAGGACTACCAACGAACCAACGAATTCGGATAGCTCACACATGTAAGGCCCGTCTGTAGTTCAACTCTCATCATGACTCATTGTTTACCGAGAAACGTCTTAAAGTTTATCGTTATTTTTTTCATTCTAATATGATACTTTTTTTGGCAGTGGGGCTATGTGGTAATATCTACTCCAAATGGTGTCCTGGATCATGAAGAGGCCATCAAGCAAAATGTGGGTGGTCAAGTTCTCGGCTATTTTCATTAATATTCAGTGCTTTCTGCTGTCAGTTAACCAGTAGAAATAGGATTTAAGTCTCATTGTATCCTGTTTTTCCTGTAGTGTACGAGATCTAAACTAATTAAATTGAATTTTTGCGTGCTTTAAGGCACAATAAGCTTGATCTAGCAATATGGATTCTTAAGGATATGTTTGTACTGTCTATACCTACATATTGACTGATCACATTTTTTCATGCTTTTGAAGGACTACATGCTTTCTCTTCCCCTTCAGCAACCAGTTAACCGAACTTGTTGCATGAAGGAGCTACCCGAAGAGTCTTGTTCCTGACGGGTTTGAGGGTACCAATAGTTTATGAAAGCTAGTAAACATTTAGATTTAGTACGCTCTTCAAATACTCCTTTGTATCACCCCAGAGCTCTGGTAATTCTTTATTTTGCTCACATAACTAAAGATCTTACGAACTTTGGGGTAGATTGGTGGTACAATCTTGTTTTATATCCTATCGCCAAATTCCAGCCAAGGCAGAAATGGAACATCGTAGCGAAAACGAAATCCAAACAGGAGAGATTAGCAAATAAAGCGCCAACAAGGAAGAAGACAATAATCAAATTAGCTTGAGGAACCTAATGACTTCCTCGTAACATAACATGGTGGTCATCAGTGAACCGCGCAAGCCTGGGAAGTGATCTGTTGTGGCAAATACTACGAGCTTTCTACAACCCAGAATAGACGTAGGCCGATCTCCGCACGAAAGTAGAAACCAATAAAAAAAAGGAAGTTCAGAATAGATCAGCAGTGTAGGAAGTGTGAATCACTATCCATTTAGAACATCAAGCATATGAAAGCACAACCAACACCACCGTTCAACAATCAACATAGTAATCCAGACAATACTTGAAATAAAATTTTGAAGTTCAAGTCAAAGCAAATTACGGAGTATTACAATATGTCTTGATGTATATAGAAGCCAGCCAATAGCTAGAATAAGAGTACATGATTAATCATCTTCACGAGTGCGCTTTCGGCTCTTCTTGTCAGACCGCTTTGAGTGCCTCCCAATTCTGGAATCATCCGAGTAACTGACTTCAGAATCAGAAGGAGATCTTCCTCTCCTGCTTTTTCTCTTCTCCCGTCTCGGAAATTCCTCGGAACCCTCAGAATCATCCGAGTGTCTATGGCTCCGCCTTCTTCTCTTCTCCTTCCTACTCTTTCTTCTGTGACGGCCATGTTCCTGCTCATCTGATGATTCATCCCTCTTCCTTCTCTTCCTTCGACCATCATCATCATCATCAGAAACACTCTCGGATCTCTTTCTTCCACTCCTTTTCTTAGATCTCCCCCTTCTCTTCCTCTTTTCAGGTTCAGAATCTTCATCGTCGGATAAATCTTTCTTTTTCTTTAGGGACTTGGACTTGCTACTGCCCTTCTTCCCAAAACGCTGAGCAATTATTCTCTCCATTTCAGAGTCCTCACTTGAATCTGAACTCTCAGACTCGTCCTCCGAGCTTTCCTCAGCAATCTCAGCACCAGATTTGTTATTCCTCTTTCCCAAACTACCCCTAATTTTTCCCAATTCTGCCATGACGTTAGCTTGAATCGCGTCCAGGTCTTTCTCATTCTTGTCATCCTTGACACTCACAAAGTTCCTGCACTGGAAAGTGAGATGCCCAACACGGCCACATTTCTTGCAAGCACCACGGGCCTCGTCGGTATTCGAACCTATGATACGAGCAAGAGCAAGCCTTGGAAATTTGCATACGGATTCTCGGGCTCATCCTCATTCTTCCTCTGAGAAGCACCTTTTGTGTCATCTTTGCTAGGAGCATAGGGATCGTAACCAATGGCACTCTGTCAAATGCCATGGGTTTGAAGGGCTGCACTACTATGCACCCTGTTGTTGGCAGGCATACGAACCCGACCAGCTGTAGCCGGCATCTTGAGATCCTATTGCGGAACTCTGGAACAAAAAAAGACAAGTTTTTAAAATCACATTAAATGCCACCAAGTTATTTCTTAAGCAAAAATACAAAGTAATTGAAATTTCTCACAGAAATATATGGAGTGATTCGTTCCTAGGTGAGATGGTATAAGGTAAGAGTGCAAGACATGTGAGCTTATTGAGTTAAAACTTAAATCTTTCAGCCAAAAAAAAAGATGAAAGATGAAAGCTCAACCCTAAAACATAATATCTCAAGAAACCAAAAAAGAAGATTATGTCACTCAACTATGATGTGCCCCTTCTTATGTACCGGACTTCCCAACTGCCACTACAGTGCCAGTAATAAACATGGATCCAGAGACAGCAATCTTTTCAAAATATATTGATGATACTTTGATAATATTTGGGTGACTAAACCTATATACTAGTTTCCAAGAAGAAAAACGATGGCAAATGATGTGTTCACGCTCCTCCTTTTGCCTCACTGCAAGGATGCCAGACAGGGGACGGGGGATAGGTACACTTCCCCCGTACCCACCAGCACAAATTTATCTCCATCACCGATGGCTGGTATAAAATATTCCCCCGCTACCCGGTTGGCGGGTGATACTAGAAACATGTACCTGCCCCACATCACCCGCCTACCACCCTCTATATATGTACCCATCTACTCGAGTTTTTTTTTTATAAAATGGGGTTTAAAACAAAAGAAATAAATAAAATAAGCTTAGTTTCAAACTAATTACCTAAAATGGGTCCACGTCATCACCGAAGCTAGCTTCGGATTCAAGTCGCTCTCCCGCTAAGTGACTACATTTTAGGTGGCATGAAAATAAAGTTGCTTTGAAAGGTCTACGGTTTTAACCCAAATCGCTGCGGGGGGCCAGCGACTAGAACTCTAGAAGTCAAGTAGCTGGGCGAATTGTAATGTTTTGTTAAAAAAAATGCAGAACAAAAAAATGCGGGAATCGAACTTGGGCACCACGGCCTAAAACCTTGTCTGGTAACCCCACTCCACCAAGCCTTCACATAATTTGTGTGCTTAAACACATTAATTAGAAACAAATTGTGCATTTAATGACTGTATTAATTTTTAAAGTGGGAAATATATCATTGTGGTGAGTTTGCTCTAGTGGTTGGGATGTCATTCTTGCTTAGCATTATTCACTGGTTCGATTTCCAAAATATACAAAATTTTAACTTTTTTTCAAAAATTGTTGTAGTCGCCTTCCGACAGAGCGACTTAAACCCTTATTTCAGGTTCGCCAAATCCGATCCTACGTGGACCCATAAATGTTAATTACTTTCAAAATCGCCCCATTTCGTTAATTTGTTTTATAAATAAACCCAAATTGGAAAAAAACTCCATCTACTCGCCAAACCTGCAATTCAATTAACTACACGGTGCTTTTGAAAGCAAAAGGAGATTCCAAAAGACATGTGTACAAGATTAGCTCCACCAGAAAATGATTTAACAATTACCATCTACAAAATACAAGTGTACTAAAGTTGTTTGAAATAACCCAAAATAATTAGAAAAAAAACATATAACACTTTAGCAATCAACAACTATCAACAACACTTAGAAAATTACCTTGCTGGTTGAAGAACTACTGAGAAATAAAGACCAAGCGAAGATCGGCGAAATATGGAATAACATACAATACAACAAAAGATATATACAAAAATATACGATACGGTTTTGTTATACGTATCTGATATGATATACGGTTTCAATTATACGGATTTCCGTATATCTGATACGAATTTCCGTATATACGATACGGTTTATAAAAAACCGTTTATAAAAAACCGTATCGGATACGTATCGACAAAATTTGAAACCGGATTTACGGTTTCCGATACGGTTCCTATTTTTAATATAAAATATAAAAATAAAATCATAAAACCACTATACGTCGAGTATATCCGTGACTCAATCTTGTTACTTTTATACATTTTTAAGTTATTTATTCTTATAATATGTGATACTCTTTTAACTTATTAAGAAAAATCATAAAATCACAAAAAAATTTAAAATAAGACAGAAAATTTTACATTATTAAATAAAAAACCGGATACCGGATATACGGTTTCCGGATATACGGAAAATCCGTATCGGATAAGGATACTCAAAATTGAGATTTTTAAAACCGGGTATCCGATACTGTTTTGAAAACCGTATCGGATATACGGTTTTGCTCACCCCTAATATTAAGTAGGGGTGTTTAGAACCGGACCTGTTCAATTAACCGGTCAACAGGTTCACAAAAAATAGTGAACTGTAACCGAACCGCTTGAATCGATTTTTTCCCGGTTTGGCAAACCGGTTGAAACGGTTTGATTTAACCATTAACCAATTTATTATGCTAAGCTGCTACAGTAACTGTCAATAATGTTCTGCAATAATAAGGAATTTAAGGATTGCAACTATCATTTGATGTCTGCTACTCTAATCAATCATCATTATATATATAAAAGAAACTTGTAAAGCTGCTGAGGTGGCAGCTTGAGATTTCAGAATTTCACTCAACAAGGCCTCACATTCACTCTCACACATCCAGTTTTTTTCGGCCAATTAGAGCAGCAAATGGCTGCCAAGTCAGAAATTCAGTAGAAACTAAAGGGTAAAATAGTCTATAACAATTACATGCCAATACAGAATAATTAATGAAGCCCTAATTACTGACTTGGCAGAAATCAAACAGCCTTTTAAACTGATTGGCTTTCTCCTACAATTTCCTAGACAGAAATCAATTATATGTTCTTCAGCCTTTTAAATTTACAAGCATGCTTATCAGCCTATTTAAATTACAAACAAACTAAATAATTACATCCAATTACACCAAATTACACCAAAAAACGAGAACCTAAACCTTTCAGTTTCTACATTTGATTGCTCTAGATTAACAATTCCAATCCATCTCTTTTATTTTCTTTTAAAATCCCTTCACTATTCTTCAATCATTCTTCATCATCATTCAACCTGTCAAAAAGAAAAATCAAATCTGATCAAAAATTTCAAGCATTATATCAGAGGTATGTATATGACTTTTTCAGTTATTAGTTTGTTTATTTTTTTATATCTACAGTTATATTCTACTAATACAAATGACTGGAGCTCACCTTTACAGCCCTTTTCAACAAAGAAATTTTAAAAATAAAATATCTGTAATCAATGGCAGGACCTAATCATCAACAACCCACAAAAAAGACGAAAAGAAAATGCAATGAACTTGATAAAGGTTAGTACTTCAATTTTATTCATTCTCTACAATGAAATTTATACAATAGTAGTTCATTTGCTTTTCTTCTTCCTTCTTCTTTTTAGAAAAGATTCAAAATTTAGGAGGGATTACAAGCAAATGGAATTCTCAAAGAATATTTCATTAAAAATATATATAAGTAAGACAAAATAAGATAAGTTTTTATGGGAAAATATTGAAGTATTAATATTCAATATTTTAAAAAAAAATTGATTACTTTCAAAAGCACCAGTGTATTGAACAATATTAACAAGATGAAACAGTTTACCTTTTACTCTTTGTCTGTGATCAAATGTTGAGCATTTTGTTAGTGTATATCTGCTGCATTTTCATTTACAAATTAGCTAACAATTAGCCAACTCAGACAGTCAGATGAATGAGAGGGTGATACACAGGTGGAGAAGACATGAAATCAGAGACAAAACAAAGTCGTTTGAAATTGAATTGCTAATCATTGATGCCGAGGTAATATGCTCTAAAATTAACCTTCTGCATTTTATTATTTTTGTTGTGTATATAACTAATCTCAAGTTTTTTTTAGGGTATTAATACGTTGTTTAGGATTAACTGACAATAAAAGTCTCTAAACATGTTTAAAACATAATACATATTGATGTTCAAAAGCCATATTTTAATTGTGGTGTAATAATAATAATAATAATCAGCTTATAATGATTTATCTAATCATATGATTCACGTAAAAAATGGTAAGTTTAAAGATACTCATTGAAACAGATTTTCTTTCAATAATTTAGGAACTAAATCAGATCATTGTTATTCAATTATGAGCATATAATGATTCATCTAATCATATGATTCACCTCAAAAATGGTAAGTTTCAAAATACTCATTGAATCAGATATGGGAACAATAATTTAGGAACTAAGTCAGATCATTGTTATTCAATTATGAGCATATAATGATTCATCTAATTATATGATTCACCTAAAAATGGAAAGTTTAGAAATTTCATTTTCAAAATTTGACAATACCTAATTCATCTAATCATATAGTTTTCCTTAAATCAGATTTTCATTCAATAATATAACCACTAAATGGTTAAATCATGTATTTCTCATTAAATCTGATTTTCTTTCAATAATTTAGGAACTAAATCAGATCGTTGTTATAAGTTTAAAAATTTAGACAACTTTTAGAATTTAAATAATTTATTAATAACTTTACAGACGTAGGTGATAAATTAAAAAAAAGGGTACAAAATATACCAGCCACTAAATTGTTATTATGGATTGTCAAAACTTCTTCCAACAGCTCTCCTAACATTTTCTGAATTAAAAACTGCCCCTTAATATAGAAGTAAAACATTCAGTATTGCACATACGGAGTATATTATAATTTATATAGATCTCACAGAGAAGTTGAATCATATTTACCTTCAAATCCATTCATTGTAGTTCTTATATCATGAGAAACAGTAGCAAGAAACTGCAAGATATAAATTATAACTATATAATTAAAACAATACGACAACAATTTTCGTGTCAAGGGAGTCACAATGACGGCTTGGACTCTGATGGTTCTAAACAGAAGGTATGAACAATTGAACACTACCCTCAAAGGATTACCACAAAAGCTAACTTAGTTCTGCTAATTTTTGGGGAAGGCAAAAAAAAAAGGATCTAAAAAATAGGAGGAAGAGTCGCCTACCTGTCACTTGGCAATACCAGCAGCCTCGGCTCGCTTCTTAAGCTGCATCATCTCCTGATAGTCATCTGACACTATAACATTTTTGAATTAAAAACTGCCCCTTAAGATTGTTAATCATAATAAAAAAAACGGCTGTCATAGTAAAGTTGAACTAAATAATATAAAACAAAGTTGAAGTATAATCTAATATGATAAAACAATTGCTCAAATATAAAATAACAGAGGACTAGAATCTATGGTCAGAAGTAAAAATGAAGTGATAAAGAAATGCATTTACAGAAAAGGAAAACACATGGACCAATAGACATTTGACACTGGATATCATCAATAGAGAAACGTTTAAGCGGATGGACGTCCGAGTCACAGAAAACACATGGACTAATTGACGTCATCAGGGACAAAAGTCCAAACATCTTAAAGACAAGGTCAGGTGAACAAACTTTCGACAATTAGTTTGAGAGAAAGAGAAAATATTGACCACGTTTGAGAGAAAGAGAAAATATAATCGTGAAGTGAATCGGACACATCAGAAATAGTTTTAATCAACTGATAGACGGTAGATAAAGATGAAGAGGGTATACTTACAAGCAAGTTCATCATAAGCATCTTTGCCGACAAGATAGATATGAATATCTCCCAGTACCTGTATACAATGTAAACTGATCTGTACAGAAAGCACAATATTAGTACTATGCTGTTTCGGTTTGAAGAAGTTTTACATTAACTTTGAGGCTAATGCAACCATGAAGTTCCAAGTACTATGCTGCCTCAATTTTGTCACTAAGACTGACATTAAACAGCATAATCACAAGGTGAAGAACGAAATAAATAACTAAATGGTCGAAGCTATACATCATGAGCTGTGACTCATACATTAATTCAGGCCGACACCATGTCTTCTGGCTAGAGTTTATGCAATAGTCGCAAACTTCTCATAGCTTATATTTCTCAACAAGAAAAGAAAACCTAAAAAGTATAATGTCTCTTAGCATGATAGCTTAGCTATAGTGCTATACAATAGGGAACATCCGAGTCACGTGAAAACGGAAGTAGACTCACCATGAAAAGGCCGTGGTAACTGGTGACAAGAGATGTTGGCCCATCTATGTTAACTGGATGAACGCTGAACTACAAATTACCATAAAACGAAAGTTTAGTTTTCCTGAATAGTCTCAAATACAAATGAGAATAAATTTACGGAGTTGAGGAGAATATCAGTAGCAATCGAGCACCGTCATAGGAACCAGACATGGACATCCATTTTGCATTCTTAACACTTACCATTTAAAATTGACTTAAGAAACACAACTTTGAAATCTATCATTTTTAAAAATTTAACTTTAAGAGTTATTGTAAGTATAAAACAATGTAAATACCCTTTAATTTAACAATTTAATTTACCAAAATTAACTTGCGATTAATTACATAATTTATAAAATGTAAGTATAAATCAACAATTTAATTTATTAAAATTTAACGGCAGTTAAGTACAGAATATTATATATTGACAAATCAATCATGTAAAGACCCTTTAATTTAACAATGAAAATAAATTAAAAAAATTCCATCAAAGGGAGTTCTAAAAAGTTAACAACAAACCCACCTTAATTGAGGAATATCCACCATTTTTACAGATCTGCTGATGCCATCCTCTTCTTCCATTTTTATGTACATCAATTATTAATCGAAGTTATTAACATACATATAATAAACACACCTTTAACTATAAATGGAATTTTAATTAAAATTAACAAATTTAAAAACGTGATTTGATGTCCTTTTTTTTTAAAACCCCTAAAATTCTAAGACAAATAAAAAAAAAATCATTAAATGTTTTGTTAAAATCAATGTACGTTCACCCAAAAATATTTCAGAAACTTATATATTGACTAATCCATGTTTAACGAAATTAATACCCCTTGAATTTAACAAATTAAAATATAATAATTAATTACATCAAATTTTTCTAAAAAAAAATAACATGAAACACACCTTTATTGAAGTCCATCAACCCATTTTTACAGATCTGACTACGAATCCCTCTACTTCCTTCTTTAACTACAACAAATATTGTTCCACTTTATTAACATGCATATAAAAAACACCTTAAATTACAGATTAATATAAAATTTACAATTATAAAAGAACGAAATAAGAAATATTAATTTACCCCAAAATTTATCTTTGCATGCGCGAAATCTTCAGTTTTCTAAGCTCTCCTCTAAAACACGTCTTTGATCTTCTTATTGGGAGTGTCGATCTACAGTTCTTAATTACGATTATCAATCATAATTTGTTGAATTTCAATAATATTAACAGTGATTATTGAGGTAATAGGGTAGATTTCGCTGATTTGTTACATATTATGGTTGAATTAAAGGTGAAGGAGAATAAGATCATGAAGGATTATGATAGGTGAAGGAGAAGAAGATCATGGCTGCGGATGATTTTTGTATGTAGGTTTGAATTATGGCTGAGATGATTTTTGTATCTAGGGTTGAATTATGGCAGAGATTGAAGCAGTTGTGTTTTGTTTATTGAAAACAAAACGTGGGTTGGGCCGTGTGATTTTCAACGGCCCATTTTGCTAAATTTTTTTTTTACTTCTAAATGAATAACAGAATAAGCAATTTTTGTACAACACATTCATTATTTCGGTTTCTCCAAAAAATATGTTTCCGTCAATTTATTAGAAAATTTATTTTCTATATTTAAAATTATTAATTTAATTTTTATTTCTTAAATTTTGATACTTTTAAATATAAGATTACTACAATGACAACAATCTATTTCGTTTATACAAAGAAAACAATTTCAACTACAACGGTTTCAATTTCCGAACCAAAACCAGATTTTATTACTAAGATCTAACATTGACATGATAGGAAAAAAAACGTGATGATAAGATGAACGATCAAGCAAATAACTGACCTAGAAAAATAGCAAACTCTTTTGGCTCAATAATATATCCAGACAGCATATATATCAAGGTTTTGATGGTAGATGGTGGAGATAGAGAGCTCCATAACAGTTGAATAGTGGATGCTACCGCCGTCGATGCCATCACCGTTGATTCTACCGTCGATGGTGCGACATGCAAAAGGTGGGGTTGGATGAGGATGTGAGTGATGAAGAACAATTGGGTTTTGTGAATCGCAGCAATTGGATGTGTGTAATAATGTTTTATGATAATGTCAATGCGTAAGAGATAAGGACACTCCTTATCTGGTCATAACAAAAGCCACGTGAACTCATTTGGTAACAACAAATGTAATACTCAGTTAGTGAGTATTGTATTTCTTTTTTTTTTTTTTTTTTTTTTAAATTACACTATTTTGTTAGTTTATTAATTTATTGATTTTATTTACTTCAATTAAGGTACAATCCAATCCGTAAACTACTCATATGTTTAAAATACGATTATACTAAAAAAGAAAAAAAACTTTCTTTTTCTCAATCTTTTGTTTACCTTTGATTAAATTAAGTCTCACAACAAAAATAAAAAAATTAAATAAATAATTGGGTCGGTTACTCGGTATTGTTTAGTTTGTTTCTCTTAACTCGATAAAGTTTAATGGATTAACACTAAATCACGTACCTCTCCAAGACAAGCTTCATAATTAACTTTATTTATAAGTGCAAATAACAATATTACATACGGTAATAGATAAATCAATAGTAGAAAAAATAATCATATTATCAAAAATAGAGCTTACCAAACCTTTAATATCTCTAATAATCATATTTTTAAATATATAGATGCGCGGTCATTTTCGATGTATGTAAGTTTATCTTTTCAACTTCGTTTTTTTTACAAATATACAAATTACATTCATTTACAAATTTAGTAGATAAATTAAATTTTTAAAAGATAACAACAATCCCGTGAATTTTCACGGGTGTTACACTAGTTATATATATAAAAGAAAAATGTAAAACTGCTGAGGTGGCAGCTTGATGTTTCAGCATTTCACTCAACAAGGCCTCACATTCACTCTCACAAATCCAATTTTTTTCGGCCAATTAGAGATCAAATGACTGCCAAGTCAGAAATTGTAAAAGCATTGAATATTCTCTCTAATTAATATTTAAGTTACCCTAATTAATACAGTACGTAATTTAATTCTCTCTCACCTTTAATTCACCTAATTAATATTTTCATTAAATATTCTCTCTCACCTTTAATTCACCAATTAAATGCTAAAACCAACAATTGCTATGAATCTAGGACTATAATAATTACTCGGTAGTTAATATTGCCCAGCTGTTCTTCCCCAAATGTCTATACAAATTCTATGAATCTAGGACTATAATAATTACTCGGTAGTCAATTAAAGTGGAAAAACCAACAATTGCTAAAACGTCAAATATACAGAAATTAATTAGATGTTCTTCAGCCTTTTAAACTTTTAAACTTATTGGCTTTCTCCTTCAATTTCCTAGACAGAAATCAATTATATGTTCTTCAGCCTTTTAAATTTACAAGCATGCTTATCAGTCTATTTAAATTACAAACTAACAAAATAATTACACCAAATTACACCAAAAAACGAGACTTCTTGAAACCCTACTCCTTGAAAAAACAAAATTCTCACCCACCTCTTTTGTTTACCTTAAATCCCCTTTCACTTTTTATTCATCAAGTTCCATTGATATTAACCTGTAAAAAATCAACTAAAATCTATTCAATATTCTCAACAAATTAACGTCCAATATTCTCAAATGGCCATGACACCACTTCTTACTATTAGTCAACTCAAGTATGGAGTTCGACTTACTCAAATGAATGTTAGGGTTGTTCACAAATGGTCTAAGGCCGGAATTTAGCAACAAAAACAATAAAGATGATAAGAAGAAGATCGATGCCATTGAATTATTATTTGTTGATTCAAAGGTATTTCTATTTTATTTTTTTTCAATCTATTTTAATAGATTATTTGTCGATTTACAGTAGACTTACAATCATTGTTATTATTTGTTAAGGCATCGATTTACAGCAGCAAAAACATATAATTGTTATTATTTCAATCATTGTTACCAGTATTTCACGTAACAATACAGACTAAAAAAAATAATTGTAAGTAGAGCTATCTTAGATTATATACCGATAGAGCCATTTCACGTAACAATAGAGCCATCTTAGAGTAGAGAACATGATATACATGACGAACTTCTGTATTTTTACCAGTATTTCACGTAACAGTACAGACTAAAAAAATAATTAAAAAACAGAATTCTGTATTTTTACCAGTTTTATTATCATGTATGTTTTGCGACCAACTTTCTTATAATTATTTATACCTCTTATTTAAAAGTGTCTGTTATACATTCATCCATTAAAAGTGTCTATTTAAAAGTGTCTGTTATAGGCAGGAACTTCTTTCTATTTAATCCATTATAAGTTTACAAAATGTAAATAATGATATGTTTATATAATTGTTTAAATTGATTCATCTAACATATGATTCCTCAATATTTTTTCCAATTTTGTATTTTTACCAGCATGATGTTATCCAAACTACTATCAGGAAACAATTGATTTCCCATTTCGGTCCACAACTAATTGTTGGTGAAGTGTACACCATTCGTAATTTAACAGTAGACAACAACACCGGCCTAGACAAGGCAACCCCTAATCCCTACCGATTGAAGTTTGAGTTTTCAAGCAAAGTTCAAAAGATAAATGACCCATCAATTCCAATTCATGGTTATCGGTTTGCAAATTTCAATGAAATCTTGGATGGTATAATTCCCCATACACATTATATAGGTATTGCTCTAAAATTGTGATTTTTTTTAGGGTGAGCTTATTATTTTTGCGCTAGCTCTATCTTAATTTTTTAATCAACCTATTCCAAACTTGCAGATGTTATAGGAAAACTTTATGAGATTGGTCCGATAACTGAAACTGCGAACAAGCATATCTGTCGGACAATTAAGCTTGAAGATTTTCAGTTAGTTCATCACTATTTACGAACTTCTAACTTATTTCAACATCAGAAATTTTAATTTAATAAATTATCTTTTGAAATGTAGGGGAACCAAGCTTTCATGCACATTATGGGAACCCTTCACGGTTCAAGTACCCGATATGATTTCCAAACTTCCAAATCCAGATCTATCTAAAGTCATTGTTATCCAATGTGTTCAAACAAAAAAATATGAAGGTACTATTACTCATACGTGATATGATCAAACTATATTAAATTTTACGTTTATAGTTTTTATTTAAATTTCTATAATGATTGTTTAGGTACGTGGCGTGTCCAGACAACCTTCAATGCAACACTTTTTAATGTCAATCCCGATATACCAGAACTCAAAGAATTTGAGCCAAGGTAGCAATTGAAATATTTTATTAGATCCATATTATTGTATCTAATTTTTGGTTTTACACTGTAATTTACATCTATGTCTCACTTTCCCTTACTTTATTTGACTCAGTCTTTCAACTCCGGCCCCAAGTAACTCCTTGCAAATTATTGACATTCCCGACGACGACGAAAATGATGACATGACAATGGATACAATAAAATCTATAACTGACATAAAAGACAATGAGAAGGTAAATTATTGCACATGTCTTAATTTAAGAAAAACACCTTATTTCTTCTATAGAGGTTGAAATAGAGAGAAACATGTCCAAATAATCTTTCGAAACCCGCTTAGGCATAAGTCCGGTAATGCAAAACATAAAGTACTAGAAGCCAGAAACAAACAAAACTATTGGCTGACAATTCACACTAATATCTCAACACCCACATTTTACCTCAGTTAGGAATACCGAACTACACAAATACCGAACTACACATTTAGATATACATCGACTTACAATTCAGTAACATGAGATCAGAATGAAACTAACAAAATAAAAATTGTTAAATATTGAAGAGTGGACTAACCAAATTTGATTTCATGCAAGAAATAATTCATATCTTCTCACTTAGGAATCTCCTTATGCCGATGAAGCCAAAATTTTTAGATCTGCCAAAATTTAGTAAAATCAAATTAAACCAATCTTTAAATTCAATAAATCAGAACTGCAAAAGTCGATTTGCATCAAACAACACCTGCTTAATCAATATGAAACAATTATACTAACAACAAAAGGACATTTTCACACATTGAACAACACCTGCCTAAAGGTCACCGAATTATAGCAGCATCCCCCGTATCATTGAACCAAAATCACCATAACTGAGCTTATAATACATAAAACCATTTGCAAATTAAACCGTCATGAAACTAAAATTCTCTTCCTCGGTACACGATAATATAACAATTCAATTTTTTCACATTATAATTAAAGTTCATCGAATGATTGCAGAATTCCTCAAATAACAAAGTAAAGTAGTCCGATGAGCAAATAATGAAATTTGTGTACCCGAGGACATTTTCAATATGAAACAACTATACTAACAACAAAAGGACATTTTGTAACAACCCGAAAAGTACCCAATTTTTCTAGTAAAAATATTTACTAACACTTTTCAGCAGACTTAAGTTTTTAAAATAAAATTTTGTTTCGAGTCGTATTTTGAAATTCCGAGTTCGTATTCGGAATTTCTGAGAGATTTCATGAAAATCCCGTTTTTAGTCATCTTTGACTTTTCTTGACTTTTAAGTCGACTTTGACTTTCGTTGACTTTCCCGACTCGCCTTGTAATTTTGAAGACCGAAATTTTATTTAAAAAAATAATATTTTTTAATTTATTTTTATTTAGATTTATTAGAATTTATGATAATTTAATAAAATTATTTTGAATTTATTCGGAATTTATAATAAGGTTTTACGGTTTAAACCCGGGAATCATTTAACTATTCCCGACTCATCGTAAATCCCGAAACAAACCCGAAACCCGACTTTGGCATGAGTCACACGCCCATGTCACCTTTTTCCACTCACAATTAGATATTTTAATTGTTTTGATTAAACTAATAATAATATCTAGATATTTATTAACTTTATCGATCAGTTAACGAAAATTACGCAAATCGTTTACAAAACAGACCCGATTACTACCCAAATCACACGGCTCCTTCCTCTCTAATAGGGCTTGATATTTTCATTTCTTTTGATTACAATAACATAATATCTTGATATTTAATTTAATTAATTTAATATCTAATTAATTACCGTAATATAATTATTAAACCCGAGTCAATTCCGTAACAACAATTTCAAAACCCGACTCATTATTTCTTCTATATGTACACGGCTCACCCTCCATCATTACTCACCAACAACCTTTTTATTTTACAACAAATCAACTTAAGATCTAATTAATCGTTCTTCATCGTTCTTGAGAGTTCTTCGTCGTTCTTGAGCAAAATCATCATAAAACCTTCATTTCTTAATTAAATCCGTCCTAATTTATATTTCTAGAATCTCCTCCTCGCTCTCCATCTTCTAGTACGGTTTATTTTCAATTCCGTCAAAATCGTTTTCAACATTTAATTATGGAAAATCAAGTTTAAATTCTAATAATGTTTTTTTTGTCATTTCTTATAGGGGAAGATTTTGAAGACGAGTTTGGAGACTCGTATATTTTGGGTGAAGATTAGTAGACGGGTTTTCTTTATACTTCTTATATTTTGGTGCTAATTGAGTTTGCTAGCTAAGGTAACGATTCCGAGTTACTCGACGATTTAATGTTACATAGCCTTTGTTTCTTTTGTTTTGGTTCATCTTTTGTTTTTGTTCATGTTATTATGATTTATGGATTTTTAGTTAGTAACATGATAAGTAGTGGTTATTATTATGTTTTATGAATTTATAACAAGTTTGGTGTTCTTGACATATTTGAATGATTTAATTATAACCATGATTTTTTTGTATGGATGATTGTTAAAATGGTTGTTTGTTAATTAAAAACATGTTGGAATTTATTTGGTGTTGATTGGTGGTGGGAACCGTGGAGAGGGGCTGGAAACCGGACCCAAACCAGCCGGTTCAGGCCGGTTCAGGCCCGGTCCAGACCGGTCTGGGTTGGTCCTTGGTGGGTCCGGGTTTTGGTCTTTGAGTTGTGTCGATGTTTGATTGTTATGTTGTTGTTTTGACGGGTTTTAAATATGTTAAAGCATGCGGGAAATATTAAGAAACGGTTTTTAGTAAAATCAAACAAAAAGCCAAAACAGCCCAAAACTAGGCCGTGGGGCCCAGTCCAGGCCCGTGTCAAGTGGGCCCAAATCAGCCCGTGGGTCCCCTTCCTTGGTCTTGTGACGGTTGTTGAGTTATCGTTATTTTATCGTGTTTTTGAATATTTAGCAAGGGGGAAATTGTATAAGTAAATTATTTAATAAAAGTATGTTTTCATAAAAATTATTATTTCTCACATGTTAGAAATTATAAGACGAGATGTAGTTTAATTTGATATCCTTTAAGTCAAGCGGGGTTTTGGTATGATATAATAATTCACATGTTAGAAGTTAATAAAATAACATGTAATGAATATGTCGATTTTTATGTCTAAGTCTATGTGGTAAAGACTCTGTTTCTAGCCGGTTGGACCAAACGAGTTTGGTCAAACTAAGATCTAGTCAGCCCCGTTTTGACTGATGACCCGTCGCGGGACTCGGGTCGGGGATTGTCTTCAAGTAAGGTTGTATTTAATTAATGAAATAGCCTTAGTAGATATGAGGCGATATGTTATTTGAATATGATTTATATGCAATTAGTCACATGATAGGATGTTTTTCCCGTGACTGTTTAATTGTATGATATATGTCGTGTTGACTAAGTACCCATAGAGAATTATGAGTATATGGCGTCTTGACCATTCAAATTCTAAATGAGTAGCTTGGACCATGACATGGATAGGCTTTACTGTCTTTAACGAGTATATGTTCACCTGATGATAGCTTTTGTGTCTCGGTTTGGTGGGTTTATATCCAAGTCGGGGCATGGCTGCCTAGTTCCACTTTGGAAATGGAGCCAGCTTAAGTACTAGCCATCTCTGCTTAGGGGGTCGCCTAGTAGCGTTTCTCATAGACGGTTATGTCATGGGACGGGGAACGGAATAGCTGTTGTCGCTAGGTCTGATCAGTCTAGGACTAGGATGTTTTTCCTACCTTGTGGTATAGCCTCGAGTTACAGAAGTAGTATATCGCCGTCCTAAGAACTTATGCCTGTTTATAGAAGTATCAGTCTTTCATGTGTGTATGATTCTATGAGTTCTAGAAGGTGAGATGCAAGCCGGCTAGGATTGATAGAGTTTGGATTACCGATTGTTAACTGATTCACATGATTACGTGTTGATTAGGGTTTGAGTGTATCACGGCCATGTTTCTGAAGGGTAACCTCTGAGCTAGCATACCAGCTTCCCTACCTCGAGTTATAGTTTATTATCGGTTCACATGATAGCTTTCATATGATAGGTTATATGTTAGTTAATTGTTTCATAACATGAAAAGCATATCATATATGTTTAAGTTTTGTATTTTCCATATACATTGCTTTTATGTTATTCATGTTTCATTAAACTCGACATTTCGTGGCTGGGAGAACTCGGAGTTACTCCCCACTGACTGTGGCTTCCGTGTTTATATTTAATGCGGTCGAACAGGTGGTGATGCAATTTTTGGGGTACATTGACGAGCTAGCGAGCGAAGTATTTACCTTGGACCTATACTCGGTTCTTAGATTGTATATTATTATACACTCTTTTATTTCTGTATTTATACGGGAGATATGTCTCCCGTCTTGTATAATTTTTTGTATAATATTATTTTCCTTTTGTATGACCCTTTTTATTTTATGACATCTTTGTATTGTATTTTCATCTTTTATCTAGTTTAAATTTTTTTTTTTTCTTTCCGCAAATTTGAGGGTGTCACACATTTTCACACAATCCTCCATTAATTCACCAAAAAATCGATTATCAAGCCATTATATTGTGTAATTACAACAACTCCAATGACAACAATCTATTTCGTTTATACAAAGAAAACAATTTCAACTACAACGGTTTCAATTGACGAACCAAAACCAGATTTTATTACTAAGATCTAACATTGAACTAGGAAGAAGATCTAACCTTAAGAGTAAAGAGGATCGGAAGAAGAAGCTTGATAATAAGCTCAATAACAGACCCGACAATGATTCTTTGGTTATCCCATCACCATTGGAGCATCAAACATTGGGCATGCAACTGAGAGATTAGAATTAGTAGATGATAAAAGATGGCCGCAGTAGAAGTTTTTTGTGTAATGGGAAAAATGAAAATGGTGGAGAAAATTGGTCGAGGATAATGTTGTGGGGTTTGGGAAATCACTAAAATGAATTTACTTCTTACACGTATCATTTGCCCATCACCTACATCACACGTATATAATTTGTTTTTGGTTCTCTTTTATTTCTTTTGGTAAAAATTACTCCCTCCTATTCTATCATTTCTTCCCTCTTTCCTTTTTTGGTAAGTCGGATATTCTTCCCTCTATCCTTTTTTGGTTGTGGGGTACTGTGTTTTGTGTGGTCCAAATTCATTTGTGTGTGCGGTAACGTGTTTTATGTGGTCTAAATGTATTTTCTTAATTCTTGTGCAAAAACGAAAGTGGAATAAAAGATTAAATAAGAGGGAGTATAATTTTTCGTAAATTATAATTAAAAATTTCCACGGTAGCCGACAACTTTGACGTTTTTCCCCAAATACCCAATAATGATACCGCAAAAACTTTGATTGACAATAACTCGCGGTTACAACCTCTTAAAAAACAATTTTCTGAATCATTTTCTGAGTTTGTAACACCGACTTATGGCCACTCAAATGTTTACAAGTAAAAAATTTGTGTTTTTCGGCTAAAAGTCAAACTTGGGGTTACCGTGCGAATTTTCCAAAATTATAATAACAAAAATTGATAAAAATTATATGTCTTACCGTAAAATGAGTGACTGAGTATTGTTTTTAATTTTTATTTATAACTTACTTTTGGAAATTTAACACTATTTTTTATTACTCTATTTGTTTTGAGTATAATATTTATTTAAGTGTTTTAACAAGTTTATAACCAATTTGATGTTAATCAAATTTGAAAAATGTATTATAAACGATATATATATATATATATATATGAGACAAATCAACTCATTCTATGGAGTATTTAATATGAAATGAAGTTTCGAAGGTCTTATATATGCGGGGAGTGGCCACGCAACAAAACTATATATACCAAACGCAATTATTTTACTAAGAGTAAATACATTCAATTTATAAAAATTTAAAACAATAACGTGAATAAAGTATCTGATTATAGAGTTATTTCTATATATACTTATATTATTATTTTTTTGAATAAAGTATACATGTACAAAAGAAAAATCTGATTATCTAACATTTATAATTTATCGTCTCCTTTAAAAAAGTACAATACCCCATGATTTTTCACGGGTGTTACACTAGTTTGAGCATGAAATACCAAAAAAAACAAAAGGGCGAGGAGAACAAAATATAAATAAATGAGCTATAGAAAAAACAAAATAAAGCAAAAACTGGACTGCCCAAAATTAAAAAAAAATACCAAAAAGACTTGTTGATACTTTAAGACGTTGATTAGTATATGTTATCATGGTGGTATTTGGCAAAGTAAACTAGTTGTTGTATGGCGCGCCTGTTGGAGCTAGTGTCCTCCACAGTTAGTGTGATAACGTGTATAAATCTCTTACAGGTTCACAGGGTATACTTAGTATTCTTATAAGTTGATTAACGTTTATCAATAACGGTTGGCTTGCTAAAAGTTTGACGTTATTGTCATTTTAATGGCGGTGATCAACTGGTCCTTAAAAGTCACACCTAAAGGATGTGTTTGATAGATATGATTATATGAAAAATATAATCATATTGATGCCTTCTATGACTATATGACTAAAAGGTTAGTCAATGTAATGATGATACGATTATTTAATACGATTAAATACTACTAGCTGAGACGAATTAAATGTTAATTCGTAATTGAATATAAACTGTTATATCTAATTGATGTATATAATGTAATTATTTAATACGATTAAATAATGTAAGCTTAAACGAATTAAATGTTAATTCGTAATTAAATATAAACTGTTATATTTAATTAGCAAATTATATATTATTCGATATTGTCATAATAAATGATGTCAGACCGGTATTAATAAATCGACTACAAGATGTTGTATAGACTTATTAATATGTGACAACATAAATGACAATAATAATATGTTGGAGCTAATGTCCTCCACAGTTAGTGTGATAACAGCTAAGGTTCACAGGGTATACTTTGTATTATAATCAGTTGATTAACGTTTATCGATAACGGTTGGCTTGCTAGATAAGTTTGACGTTATTGTCATACAGATGGCGGTGATCAACTGATCCCTAAAAGTCACACCTAAAGGATGTGTTTGAGAGGTGATTATTTGAGAAAATAATCATATTGATGCCTTATTAAATGACTAAAAGGTTAGTCGATGTATTTGACTAAAAGGTTAGTCAATGTGATGATGATACGATTGTTTAATAACGATTATATAATGTTAGCTGGTAATTGAATATAAAATGTTATATTTAATCAATGTATATAATGTTGGTCTAAACTAAATATAAACTGTTATATTTAAGTTGACGATATGTATTCGCACGATCGTATTATAGTGTTTTGTAACAACCCTCAAATTTGCGCAATATAAACCAAGTAATTTTACTAAACAAGATGAGAATACGTTTTAAGATTCACTTAGTGGAAACTTCTGTAAATTTTAAAACCGGAACCTACCATTAAATATATTCATCATAACACAGGTGTCTTAAAGAAAAAGGTTCATAACAAAAAGGAAATAATATTATACATAAGAAGTATCCAAAACGGGAGACATATCTCCCGTATAAATACGGAAATAAAAGAGTGTATAATAATATACAATCCTAAGAACCGAATATAGGTCCAAGGTAAATACTTCGCTCGCTAGCTCGTCAATGTACCCAAGTATGCATCACAAACCTGGCAACCGCATTAAATATAAACACGGAAGCCACAGTCAGTGGGGAGTAACTCCAAGTTCTCCCAGCCACGAAATGTCGAGTTTAATAAAACATGAATAACATAAAAGAGATGTATATGGAAAATACAAAACCTTAACATATACGATATGCTTTTCATGTTATGAAACAAATAACTAACATATAACCTAGCATATGAAGGATAAGCTACTCATGCAAGCTATCATGTGAATCGGTTAACAACCTATACCACGGGGTAGGGAAGATAGTATTTCAGCTCAGAGGTTACATTTAAAACATGGCCTGGATACAACTCAACCCTAATCATACAAGCTATCATGTGAATCAGTTAACAACCGGTAATCCAATTTCTATCAACCTTAGCCCGCTTGCATCTCACCTTCTAAGATTCATAGAATCATCAAACATGAAAGACCAATACGTCTAGAAACAGGCATAAGTTTTTAGCACGGTCAATAGTCGTCTTCTGTAACTCGAGGCTATACCACAAGGTAGGAAAACATCCTAGTCCTAGACTGATCAGACCTAGAGACAACAGCTAACCCATTCCCTGTCTCATGACCAAAAGTGCATGAGAATCTCTACTAGGCGACCCCCTAAGCAGAGTTGGCTAGTACTTAAGCTGGCTCCATTCCCAAATTGGAAGCAATTAGGCAGCCATGCCCCGGCTTGGATATAAAC